>JAYKKT010000075.1:6195000-6252500 GCA_036023115.1 Brasenia schreberi | reverse complement strand
ACCATTGCAATCAAAGACAATAAACCTACTTCTTCATCGAGAAGCCATAATAAATAAACAATGTATCAGGCAAATTTCATAAAATAAGGGCTTAGAAAACTTCAATGATCACATCAAACTTTGTTTCAAACCCTGTAATTAAGTCATGCTGATAGTATACTTGATGACCAAAATAAGTCCCTTAATTGTTTCTCATAGAACTCTAATTAGATATAGAGCCATATAATCACATCTTTGTCAAGTAGAGGGCAAATTAATGCCTCAACATCTCGAGTTCTCAACGATTAAGCAACCCTTGATCTTAGCCAAGACCAATCTCTCCTTCGTGAAAACCTTTGATAGGAAACGCTTCAAAGGAACTGAAGCATAGAGAAACACGAACGAAGTCAACATATAACTGTGAAATTTAAAGGGATAAGTGAAACTGTGCCAGTGTGCACAAATGCAAGAGTGATCACAACTTTAGAGAAACACAGGTTGTGATATCAAATACTTCAGTTGACCACAATATCATGAACTAATACTCTTTGGGAAAATAGGCATAAACAGGATCATAATAAACTTAGCAAAAGGGCCTCTTTCTGCTAGATGGGCAGTCGAGATTTTCCACTCCAATGGACATACTAACACCTAACACAGTTATTTTTTATAACAAGACCAATTCAAGAGCATTCAACAATTTCCAGTGATAAATTTCAAACCCAATAATCGACAGTTGACAAAGTCTAGCTCAGATATATAGCTAGCCCGACATGTCATTCACTCTTGGAATATATACAACAAGACACAACAGTAGCCTTCTCCTTTGTACACACACACAGATTCTTATTATTATTATTATTTACTGGAGAAGCCGGTGGATTCTGAGCATTCCTCAGCTTCCTCACGCCTCTTGTGGAAGCTTCTGTGGCAATGGCAAGCAGAACACTCGAAGGCAGAGCGGGTTCCATCTTCACCGCTAGGAATGAACTCTCTGCAACCATCCACAGCGTATCCGCCTATTCTAGCCGCATGGTTTCTTTGGCACTCCCCATATTTCACACCCTTCTTTTTCACAACATGACCGGTAGTGTTAGTGTGCTGCTCCTGCTTCTCCGTGGCCTTTCTCGACGCCACCGGTTGACGCTTCTTCATCTCTCTCTTTCTCTCTCTCGTTAACTTTAATGGCCGCCACCAAAATCGCCAATTGGATACTTGATAACGTCTCTCTCTCTCTCTCTCTCTCTCTCTCTCTGGTTCACTTTAGTGGCCGTCACCTTCGTCAATCTAATATAAATGCTATGGCTAATGTATGCCTTGATTTTGAATCTCTCTCTCTCACACACACACAGCTGTCAATGTGGGATTCCCAAATAACTGGATCCGTATAGCTCTAACCATAGTCAGCATTTCTCGAGAGAATTTAAACTCTCGAATTTAGGTTGGCAACATAGTCAAAACAATATTATTGGCAAAAACTCTTGACGATTTTATATTGTCGGGCAAATATAATGGTATTTATCGTGAGTATTCTGGACTAATCTTTTGTTGGCTATTCCAAGTATTTTTATGCATCATATTATTTCAGGATTTGTTTATTGTTATTTCCGGCCGTTTTCAGCTATTTCCGATAGTCCTGACCGCCGAAAATGTCCGAATTTGTACGTGTAACCATTTCCACGATTCTATTCCGAAACCAAACATGAATCTTGCCATTCATTTGGTTCTCACGCTCGATGAGAATACCCGTATACACTATCTTTCTCCTCTCCTTGCTTTCCTGTTTGTATTCCCCGATATCAAAATTCATACAAGAAAAACAGGATGTCTGGGGATGATAAATCTCATGAGGCACCTAAACTTCCTGAGAGAAGAAGATAAAGAGGACACTGCTCACCGTAATAAAAACTTGCATTTTGTTCATCATCCTAAACGTGACATATGTTTAAGCAAAGAGAATTAGTGGTCGTACTGTTTACAGTTTGGCTCTTACGTTTAGTTGCAACCAGCTGCTTGCAATTGTTAGGTAGACAAGAAACACATACATGTGCAGCACTTCCTTTTGCTTCAAAAGTGATACTTATATGTTGAGCTTCGGGGTTGGCTTCGCGTAGCTTTATAAATGGAGAACCAACAACTGCTTCTCAAATTAATGGAGGTAGATTTCCGGTTCTCATGGACCCGGTGACTCAACCTCCACATGGGTTGATATACTAAATAAATACTTTTGTTTTGACACAGTTGAGGGTCATCAAAATCCTAAGTTGGATGGAGTTTATTCTCATTGGTTGGTGCAATGACAAAGGATTCAAAATAGCAAATGAAATTTCTGGCTTGAGTTCCTTCTGCGTGAAGACTCTGAGATTAAGATCATCACCAACACCTTCAGTAAAGCAGTTCTCTGGCAGAGTTTTGACAAAGGTTTCTTGTAAATCTCAGAGACTCGAGGAAACGACGATGTGGAGCGTTATTCCATGATTTGAAGATTAAAACAAATTCATTGGGTGAATGAAGAACATAATTGTTGTACATAATGCTCCTGCAGAATTTGACAAAAGGTTTCTTGTAAATCTCATGGACTCGAAGAAACTACGATATTGAGCGTTGTTCCATGCTATGAAGATCAAAACTGACTGTTGAACATAATGCTATTAAACACACACACATATATATGTATGTTTTATTCCCTGTAATTAAATAGAGAAAAATTGGTTGATTCATGAAGAATTTAGCAGCATGTTAGTCTGAACTAGAGAGTCCCCCATGAGATCGGTGGATTGTGCGTGTGGCCAACCTATATGAGTGTCTCATGGTGGGACTTGATGTCATGTGATTAAACACTTAGAAGGCCATTTGCGTGGATATCCATGGCTGCTGGAGGGACCGCATGCAGCAGTTGTAGAATTTTCAGCTCGTGATCTCCGATGCTACAGAAAATAACCTAGAGGTCTTTGCTAATTTAGGATTCTTGGGGCTTTATGATCTCAAAGGACAAGAATTCTTTCATTGGAATCCAAACCCGCGCTTGTCCACTATTCATGATGTAAATTTTTTCTATAAATGAGATTCAGGATGAAGCCAAGAATTACAAAGGCCATACGAGTTGAGTATGGACAGTGAGCTTGCTCCTGCTCACACGCTCATATGAGCTCGTTTAGTTAGGGATATATGAGTGCTTTGATCGGGTCAGCTCATGCAAACTTGTTTAATCAAGTCTATAGACTTTTATGTACATATGTGTTAGAAAACGATGTTAGATTAACTACTTATGTACAAATCTTTCAACATTACGAGAAATTTGAGGGGTGGGAGCTCTTGACTTTGAATTCAACTGGTGGTATCTAGTTGTTTTTTCCTCCAACACACACACACAATATATATATATATATATATATATATATATGTGTGTGTGTGTGTGTGTGGAGAGAGAAAGAGTAGGTCTCATACGGCTTTGGTATATAATTTTGCATAAGCATCTCTATCATTCGATCTTTAAGGTTAATCATGAAAAATTAAATTAAAAGTACTATTATACTTTGTAATTTGTATTTAATACATCATCTACATTAAATGTAAATTGTTGATCTTAAATACCAAATGATGAATATATTTGTGTAAGATTATGCACCAAAAGATATTATGCTACTAATATCCTCTTTCTCTCTCTTTATATATATAGAGACGTTTTTCCTTTCTATTTTTTTAAGAATTATAGTTTCCCATGTCCCATTTCCGTGTTTGTTTCTGTTTCCGTTTCTATGGAACACTGATTCACTGGAGAACTATTACATTTTAACTGCAGAGAGTGGCTTATGTTCAGCTCATCTAAATTGGCTCTTGCTCCATTCATGATCAGCTCAGCTCAAATGATCAAATCAGCTGAACATAAATAAGCTCCAATCGGCAAAGCCGTTTGATTCGTTCATGTCGTTTACCAGACCTAATCATGATTGACGAGAATAACTGATTGATTTGCTTGATGGATAGCTTAGCAATGGACCAGATTGCTTAGTAGAGGCATTCAACAGTATCATCACTCTTTTTGGAAGATTCAACAATGAAACACAGACAATGATGTGAGAAGGGTGTTGGAAATTTCTCTTCCCTATCAAATCAGCCAGCCTCTGGGCAACGGACGGGAAATAATCTATTCAATCTGTCCAATTTCCAGCAAAGCCTTCTTTCTCACCACACACATGAAACTCAATTAGCGACCATGCAAATTGATATTTTTCTATGCTTTAAAGCATGTTTAATTGATGATGAGATGCCACATGACGGAATGCAATGCAAGAGAGAGAGAGAGAGAGAGAGAGAGAGAGAGAGAGAGAAGAATTAATGACCCATGAGGTTTGGTACCTTTCTGAGTCCAAGTTTATGGGGTCGAGGACTGACTGTTCCTTACCGTACCATGTTCTAAAATCAAATCCAAACCAAAATTAAGCCTTCTACTGCACTAAGTGGGTTGGCTTCATGGATTGAGCTCGATCATGTACATTACCATATTAGGATTTAACTCCAATAGAGCAAGCTCATCTCTGATTTTATTTCAAGACGTTTGCTGTTCTCTTCATCATGTAATTTCTCAAACCTTCATAGCGCCATTTACTGCCAGTAACAAAATCTTGAATAATTTTTTTAAGACTACACTTAAGTAATGATCTACTAACCTAGTGCCCTATTCATAGACTCGGGTGTTGCCACCACACACACACACACACACACACACACACACACACATATATATATATATAATAGATATAGATAGATAGAGTATTAATTGTATTTGGGCCTTGTTTGTGTCATGCGATTTCCTGTTCATCTCAGAAGCCGGAACGTGTCTTGTGCGTAGGGTCTTCCAAATGATTTCGTGTTCTGAGTCATGTTCACGAATCATGTCATGTCTCTTAGTGTTTATCTCGGGAACAGGTAAAGATGAACACAGCCCAATTTCTCTTCGTGTTTATCTCGGGAACAGGTAAAGATGAACACAGCCCAATTTCTCTTCGTGTTTATCTCGTGTTACTTTTCAGGTTACGTTCGTGTCTGGTACTTGACACTTTTTATATTGCCAACCGTAGTTGCATGAGTTAGTCCATGCAACTGAGTTCTCTCTCCTCACACCTATAAATTGGATTGCCAACCCTTTGCATCGGTTGCATATATGACAAAGATCCATTGATTAGTTATCGTAGGAGGTTCTTTTCGATCTATCGTAATTAGGAGAATCTGTTGAGGGATCAGGAACCCAGTTTTGAGTGCTTTTCACACTCATAAAAATATTATAAAATTCATGTTTAAGTCCGTTGTCAATTACTTTAGAAAAAATTTGAAGTGACACTAATCAAAGATTAAATAAATAAAATAAACATTGATAATTTAAATATTTGGCATGAAAACCTCGTAGAGGTCTATTGAAAAGTATGAGAAGTCAACTTAACTCATTGAAAAGAGACATATTGAAAATAGTAAGTATTTTGAGAAAAATAATAAAATATGATCATACTTTCTTGAGTTAATTGGTAGTACTATACAAGATAGAATCAAACCAGCTTAATGAGAGAATGGCTTCTATTTTGACCTATTGAAAGATGGTTTTGTCCGTCTAGACATGATCAGTTCGAACTGGAATGGAACATGCATGCGATAATCTCTAAAGGGAACTGTTTAACCGTACCTGAAAATCTAATCAAATAGGAACAACTGGCCTGGTTATGATTTATCCTTTCAGTTCCTTTTTATAGATTTTCTAAAGTTTTTTAAATATTTTTAGTTGTAATTTTTTGTTTTTAGTTAAAATTGGAACCAATAGTTTCGAATATGGTTCATAGTTCTAGGTGAACCGAAACCGACCATGTCTACAGCGGGCTATGGTTTAGAGTCGAGTCACTGATTTTAGGACCAAGAGTTCATTTGATGTATTTTGAAAAGGAGGGATAAACGTAATTTTAAATGGTATTTACAAAAATATGAATAGTTAACAGTAATTTTGTAATTCTCTAAATATGTGAAAAGACGCTGAGTCGGAGCTGAAGGATTTGGAATCTTAGATGGATCTAAAATCCAAACACGAAGCCTTGTGTGAGTTGGAGGCGGTAGGGTGGTGTTGGCCTCTGCTTGGATCGCGAGCGACGGAGATGTCGACGTCGTCTTCTAGGAGAGTCGTCGGTGGGATGTGGTTGTCTTGAATGAGAGGCTGGTGTTGGCCTCTGCTTTTGAATGCTCCCACTTGTTCAAAATAATGGAATAAGTTGAATACTGCGCTGTCATTGTCTGGAATAAACGGGAAGGACAAAGGTCCATGAGTAGTATTAAGGGTGGCCGGTTCCTCGACACAAGATATTGCCTCCATGAAGTTTCTTTCTTTTCTATATGTGAACCTGGAGTGCCTACTTCTCATCTGTGTAGCCACAGTACTTTGTCAAGTTTGTGGACATGATAGTAAGGGTAAACTGTATTTGCAAGTTAGGTGTGTGGAAGAAGTGGTCAAATCAGGTGAAGTTAGCTGAACCTGGTGCCAGCTGTTTGAACTCCACGCCTTGTTATTGAGACTTAGCAACCGTGAATTAGATGGAACTCATGGTCCTGCAAACATTGGTTGCCAGAGTGGTGGTCCAGGTACAATTCTTCCACTGTATGTGTTGCATTCAAGATGCGTTAAATTGCGCTCTCAATTGCGTTTGATTTTAGTTGATTTTAAGGGAAAGTCATCTCAACCTGTGTCAGCAATTATTTGTATGAAGTTGTTGAGGTTTTTCTGGGGATGCCTTTAGAGTTTCTTACATAGTGCCCTAGATACTGTTACCTTGCCATCCTGTCAAAGGGACTAACCACACCAGATGGCTTTTAGGTGGTTTTCGGATCTGTCAGACCATATCTTACAAAATTTCCAACAATACGCTGAGAACACTTAGTCTAGAGTATGGCGTTGTAAATACTGAAGCAATCAAATTAGTTCACTGGGATTTTTCCTCCACACTATGAATTACGTGGGTTTGTGGGCTGTTAGATTGGCCTAATTGGGAAGTTGGTCTCAACCTAATAAGCAATGCAGCAGAAGTTGAACTAGTCAACTTATAGAGGGAACCCATGCAGGAGTTTCCACAATCCCAATCAGTGGTCATGATGAGTCCATAATGACTGTTTAAAGAAAAATGATTGTTGCAGGTTCCATCTCTACTCTTCAAACATCCATGGGGAATTTCCAGACTGCAGGTCATGGATGATATTTGAATAATTGGAGATGCTATTCTCATTTAGATGCAGAAGATGCATCTTTCTGAATTTGTTTTCCTAGTTTAAGACCTTCAGTTGAATAATTGTCTGCCAGTTAGCACGTTTTAGCACAGATGTAGGACTAGAACAGATTGCCAAGTGTCTTTCTGGATAACTATAGCACTTGGCTTTGTGAAAGTTGAACAGTAGCTGCTGGTTGAGAGTATAGGATCTCACTTAAGATGCCTGTTTGAGCACCGTGCTGCCTAGCTCTCTTTCGTCAGTGGTGGTAAAAAACGCCCTTGTATCTGGGTCAATCTTAATGTCATTGTTTACGATATTTGTCAAGATCTTATGGAGTGGATCACGCTCATGTCAGACCCATGTGACTATAGACGTGGTAAAGGCCATAATGAATTTCATCTGGAGACTTTTAAAGATGGAATTTTCTATGCGTCAGGTCTTAAGTCACTTCTGGAACATATCCACTATTTTCTTCGTGGATCCTTTGGATCTTTATCTTGGGGAAAAGATGTTCACCTGGTTGTTGTTGCAAGGGAACATTTTGCCTCATGATAAACTGGAAAGGATTGAAAGTGCAACTTGCTTCTATCTATTTTATAATTTGGCAGACAATAGAACATAAGGAGCATACCTTTAGCGGATGTGGATTCTTTTAAAAGTTGTTCTGATTGTATTGGGAATAATGCTTTTCTGTTTATGAGAACAAAGGGCATCTATGTTACCTAGGCTCCAAGATTGGTGGGGAATTTGGTAGGGATGAAATAGGATTTTTGATGGAAGATACAAACTCTGCAAACTGATTCATATGCATATGATTGAAGACTCGGTGATTTTGATCATCAATTAAGTGGCCAAGGAAAGATGGCCAAAAGGAGGATTTACATACACACACTAACAGGGCATTTTTCACTGTACTGTGCCTGCATGTTTCATCTTTTCTTCTTTTTCCATGCTCATATTGTTTTCCTTTATTTACATTGACTGCTGGTCATCCTATATATTCGTTTTGCCTTTTGTTTTGTCGTTTATTGTTGAAATACACTTCTTTCCCTAGAAAAAGGACCTTTGCGGAGATAAGATCTGCGTTAGTGAGGTTGCGCCTTGAAGCCCTTGTAATATACTGTACAAATAATTGTAGAAGACAAAAAAAAGTTTGAGAAAATTAATTAGATTAAAATTTTGATAACTTTGTGGAAAACCAAACGTACTGTATTTGTTTTATTTTACTGTTCAAAGGAATATAATTTATTCAACTGTCATAAATATTGGTTATTGAAGAAAGGATACTGGTAACAATATGCACCGAGTAGGAACAAAGATACTTGCACCGTTTTTATTTTTGATCCTTGAATTAGGAAAACCTTTATGTGAGCAAGTGAAGTAGTTATACATTCTCTAAAGTCTTATCCTTTACCATCAATAGTACCTAACTGAGATATGTTCTACTTCTTTCTTTCTGGTGAAACTATTTTGCGCTTTTTGATTGTTGTAGGCAGGAAGGTCCATTCTTACTTGAAAGTCTATGTTGTAGGGTGGCAAAAGCACATTGGAAAACTGTCAGGTTTTACAGGTATGCTTATTCTTTTTCCTGCGGCATGTATTTTTTTATTTATCTTTTATGTTTGAGAAGGTGGTTTCTGCTCATGATTGCAGATTGTTTGATCTTTCATGTGATTAATATTCGGTGACTTGTTTTCACATTTGCAATTTGCAGATTATTTGATTATTGATGTTAACTCGATCAGTAACTATATGATTGGCTTCCTTTATGCAATCGCTTTCTTTCTCATTTCAGTTTTTGATATCCATTTACTTGAAGAATTTCTTTTCAAGCTAAGTTGAATGATCATCAGGCAAGTGCAGATGTTTTAGGTTTAGTCAAAGTTATTATTTATCATTCTCAATGTTCTTTGTGAAGTATGTTTGATACATGGAGGAGAACTTGGTGAATCAACTTGTGGCTTCACCAAGTTGTCCTGTATTTCCATGCATACAGGTCTACAGAACGGGATGGATTTGTTATTCACTTAGAACTTCAAGACATCTGTAGAGAATTTGGATGAACCAAGCTAGCTCTGAGTTAGAAAACCATTGAAGCCTAGTCTTAAAAGACTTTAAGCTTTGTTCTTTCTTTCTAAAAATATTTTACTTACTTGAGAGAAGCAGTTTGAATTAGTGTTTGACCCATTTTGTTCCTTCTTACCTCCTATTACTTTGATGGCATTACCCGTCACAAATGGTAATTTCAGTTGTTGCCTATTGTAGACGGTGAAGTTCCAGTTGCTATCATACATGGTGATCTATCCATTCCATCACTAGTCGTGATGTTTGGCCTTGCATATGAAATGAATAAGGCTCTCCCGTCCTCACCCATCACCAATGGGGTGTGCGCATATGAATGTGTGTGTCCTATACACCATTGTCCACGAGCAGCTCTGCTGACCCGTTTTTGGTAGCCACTTTTAACGATTCCTCCTTGTCTTTCATCCATTTTTTTGGATTGCCTAATGCATTAAAGCATTCTAGAATATGATCATAAGCAATATTATTAAAATCGTATCGTATTGGATGATACAATATGGTTTTATCGTGTATCATTCGAGAGAACGATACGATACAGGAACGTGTATTATATTATGCCATTTATCATGTCATATCGTATGATACATCTCGTATCATATTAGTCAATGCCAATTATTTTTGTATATATACCCAGAATCCGAAACTCAAAATTTTCGATCTCTTTCTTCCCAAACCCTCTTTCACCCCAACTCTTTTCTCCCAAACCCTTTCCTTATCTTTGATTTTGTTGATTTCGTAGAGAAATCTCAAGATTCTCAAGTTTTTTTGTTAAATCCGTGGCATACATCTTTCTTTTTCATTCCACCTGATTTTTCATTTGAAAAAAATTGGGGTTTTCATAGATTTTGTTATTTTTTACCTTTTTCCTTCTTGTTTTCTAGCTTTTCTCAGCTTATGGCTTTCGATCTGGTCGATCCACCATGGAAGTATTGCACCCCAGTGTATGAAGGTAATAAGGTTGTGAACAAGTGCATTTTTGTAATGAAGTAAGCATGGGGGTATTTCTCGTATGAAACACTATCTTGCGGAATAATCCTTGTTATCAGGTACCCGAAACAGTAAAGTATGAAATTGAAGAGGTATTCGAGGCTATAAAAGAGAAAAAAATTTACGGTTGAGAGTGGAAAGAAATAGGCAGTTGGGATATATCTCAACAATTTTAAGATGCTTCTCGAGAGATGTATAGTGAAAAACTCCATGGTGTAGTGGAGGAGGAAGAAAAGATGGTCGAAGAGATAAGAAGAGGGTGATATGAGAGAAAGAATGTAGATTCTTGTGGTAGTAGCAGTGGAGTTGGTTCTTGTTTCAATGCAAGAGTTCCTACTCATCCGATGACTACGAGAGGTAGTAGAGGTAGTGGGATGCCTTCATTCTCCATGTATGACCCCTGGAGCTCAGTTAGGTTTTAAATCAGTTATGACTTCAAATGAGGTAATTCAGAAAATAAATTGAATTTTTTTATGAAAATGGTCTTCCTTTGATGTTGCAAATTTATTTTCTTTAAAAATATGGTAGATGCTATTAATAGTGTAGGATCAATTTATAGGGTCCCTACTTATCATGCTTTGAAGTATAAATTACTGCAAAAATGGATTGATATCGTTTATGAATGGAGTTCTAAATTTAGGGAGTCGTGAAAGTTTATGGGTTGTTGTATTATGGTTGATGGTTGGACATATGGTTATCATAGATTATTGGTAAACTTTTTGTTCTATTTTTCTAAGGGATATTGTTTTTGAAATCATGACTTGTCCCATATTGATAAAATTACTGATAATTTACTCCATATTTTTGAAGAAGTTGTTGAAGGTGTTACAAATGTTGTTAAATTTATTACTGACAATGCTATAAATTTTAGAGCCTTGAGTCGAACCATCTATCCTTAGTGTGGACTCTATGTGTGAAATCAAGGGAACTATAGATATATGCATAAATGTTACAAAGTTTATTTATAATCACTCTTGTGTATTGTATTTGATGAGAATCCATATTAGTGGTAAGGAGTAGATAAGTCTTTGGTGACAAGATTTGCTATAAATGTTTTTACTTTTCAAAGTCGTATCAAACATAAAAATGTATTGAAAAAGATATTTGTATTTGATGAATGAGATTCTATTAGTTGATGGATAAAGAGAGAGGGGATTATTGTGGTAGATGTTTTAAATGCTATCTTTTGCAAAGATTGCAATAAATTTTTTAGGATGGTTATACTTTTGGTTAAGGTAATGAGAATGGTACACAACGAAGATAGGCTTGTTATTGTTGAAAAACGTGGTTGCGCAGCAGATAATCAAAAATAGAAAACATGAACACAAGGTCAAGACGAAAAATATGGAGATCGGAGGAGGGGGCGGACCTCCAATGGAGGCCACCCCTCCTCTTTCTCTCTCTTTCTTAATCTCAGCAACTTAAACCCTAATACAACATATCAACCCTTATATAAGAATCTATAAAACGTAAAATGATCAAAATACCCCTAGTACAAAAAATTACCAAAATGCCCTTACTACTTCGGACAACAACAACAAGAAGAACTAAGCCTTTTCCCATACTAGACGGGGTCGGCTACATGGATTCTTTGTTTCCACAGATCTCACCTCCAGGAGCAATTTTAAAGATTCTAGAGAAGCGGTTCTCCTTAATGCAGATGAATGTTCTTGTGATCTTGCCATTGATAGCTTGTCCAGAAAGATAAAGATTCTGTTGTTTTCTTCTGCAATTATGGTTCATCTTCTCCGGTGTAATATGGCAACTGGTTTGGTACTTTTGCCTCCTAAAGGTAATTGTTGCATGAAGCTACCACCTTAATTAGCCACAGGATTGCCATTTTTTTTTATACCAATCTATCACTTCTCAGCATTTGGCATTTATTTGTATCTTTCTGTGTTATCAATAGCACGCTATAGCATCCGTTATAGTACGCTATAGCAAATTAGCAGCCTCTTGGCCGCTATATCAATGGCAAAATAGTGTTCGTCCTTCAGTGCTGCTATTAGCACCATTAGGAGCGCTATATTGATCTTCTATAGCGTCCTGTTTTAACAGTAATAGTATACATACCCAATTCCAAAACCTATATTAGATCGATTCTCCTCTCCCTCTTGCAAAAGTAACACCAAAGACAGAATATATGTAATGTAAGTTTGATCATTTGGTTGATCTACTTCAGAGGATATAAAAATTAAAATTGGTGGATGTAGAATACCTAGGGTGAATCTCAGCTTTCCCTAAAATGAAAGTTTTAAATACCTAGGGTCAATTTTTCAGAGTGATGGAAGAATTAATGGAGATATTACGCATAGAATTAATGTTGGTTGGTTAAAATGGATACGAGCATCAGGTATTCTTTGTGATAAGAAGGTACCATTAAAGTTAAAAGGTAAAATTATAGAGCAACAATTAGACTTGCCATGTTTTATGGTTCTGAAGTTAACCATCAACATGTACAAAAGATGTCTGTGATAGAAATGAAGTTGTTGAGATGGATGAGTGGTCATACAAGAAAAGACAATATACATAATGAGGTTATTAGAAACAAATTAGGAATGACACCAATAGAGGATAAAATGAGAGAATATCGTTTAAGATGGTTTGGACATATAGAAAGAAGATCAGAAGAAGAACCTTTAAGAAGGTAATCAAATGATCAAACTTACATTCCATATATTATGTCTTTATTCTACTAAGTCGGAGGCCTTTGCTTTCTAATGTTTCTCTCCATAGTTCCAATTTTCTATTAACTTTTTCCTTAGACTCCTCCACTAATACAATGTTATGTGCAAATAACATACACCAATGTACTTCATCTTGAATATGTTTTGTTAACTCACCAATCACCATTATAAATAAATATGGACTAAAAGTTGATCCATAATGTAACCTAATATTAACTTCAAAGAAGTTTGTCATTCCTTCAAGAGTCCTCACACATGTTTTTGCACCATCATACATGTCTCTTATAAGGTTAATGTATGTCAATGGGATACCTCTTTTTTCCAAAGTTCTCCAAATAACCTCCCTCGGTACTCTATCATAAGCTTTTTCTAGATCAATAAATATCATGTGAAGGTCTTTCTTTTTTGCTCTAAAATGCTCCATAAGACGTCTCAAAAGGTGAATCGCTTCAACAATATATCTGCCTGGCATGAATCCAAATTGGTTCTCTGTTGTACTTGATACTTGTCTTAACCTACGTTCGATAATTCTTTCCCACAATTTCATAGTATGGCTCATTAACTTGATACCTCGATAATTCACACACTTTTGAATGTCTCTCTTGTTCTTATATATGGGTATAAGTGTACTTGCTCTCCATTCCTTAGGTATCTTTTGGTTTTTCCATATCAAAATAATAGTGTACTTGCTTTGATTTAATAATAAACTAAATTAATTGTTGGATCATTTTTCATTATCAGTTACCTAATTTATTTGTTTATATTATGAATATTATTATTAGTTCATCATAACTTAACTATGTAGGTGCTTACTATCTTATTAAATAATTTAAATAAGTCATATACTATTATTTTGATATAATTTTAAAATTTATCTTACTTATTTTGATTTACAACAATTATTTAGATTTTTTTATTTTTAAAAGTACTTTTTAAAAAAAATTAAGATACATGTATCGTATCATGGACAAAAACGCTACAAACAAACAAATCTGGTATGTATGGTAAGCTTTACAAGGCTATGCTGACCCGCATTAACCGTGGTTACGCTCTTGAATATACATGCCTCTCCATAAAGTTTGGTATTAGTGGTGGTCATCTGCAAGTTTACCACAAGTTAGGCTGTTAAACATAAAATTTCCCTTATTGTCAAAGCCTTAGTCCACCCGTTCCAGGGATTCAATGCATGAGAAACATAAATGGTGGTGACAGAGTTCTCATGCAATAAGTGTCTTATCACTATCACTGTCAGAATTTAGAGAATTGAAAAATCAGTTAGCAGATTTATTGGTTGTTAGCCTATTAAATCTTCTTGTTAGCTTCTTAAAATATCAAAATCAATAACTGGTCAAGTTATCGACAAGCTACATCAAATGCCTGTGTGATGTATAAAAGAAAGACTTTTCAAAGTTCTCTTTTCTTTTTGAAAAGTTTTGGAGGATTGACTTCTCAAACTCATGACTTCCAGAGATTTCCATATTATCTGTATTATTCCTTTGCTCTTTATTAAAATAAGTCAACATATCAAAAGCACTTGAGTCTACAGTGAACAAGTTAAGCCTATTACAGCAGAGTTACTGTGCTATCTATATTAACCAAAACCAAGCTTTATCACATTAAGTAGGGTTGGCTGTATGGTGCTATGCTCTCTTTCTCAAAGCAATTGATATGTTGACCTCAATGAAACTCCAATATTTAAATGGGGGTGTACAATAGAATCATTGCGTTCATAAGCTCATTAATTATTTTTCTGCATTTGGGCTGCTGCTGTTAAAGAATTTAGCATGTAATCAGATGAGTTTGATCCTTTCGAATTGTGATGGACTGATGATAAACATGCCTCCATTATGATCATCCATATTGAGATTTATCCTACCATTTGAAAAGTCTATATTTTATCCTCCAAAATGGAGAGGGTCATCGATTTGAATTGGTAGCATTCAGTGGCCTTGGTACCAGAAAAGTTGAATAATAAATAAGCCATGAGGCCCATCATATCATCATGATGTTCCATGCATACCCACTCTACACAAGAAGTCTCCTGACATCTAGGGATTTCATCCTAACATGTAATATTCTTTGAGTGAGAAATATTCTCTCTTGACCTTTTCCTTTCTTCTTCCTCTCACTTTACCAGTGCATTTGACAACTAAAATTTCCGAGGGAAACTGCTACGAAAAAGGAAGATAAAGACTGATCTCATCTAGATGAGGCAAATATCTACAATATGAAAGAATGTTATTACATAAAATACAACAAAGAGAGCCCTGAAGAGGGTTAGCAAAGTAGGAAAGGGCCTTAATTATCTGCTAGACCCACAGTTGGTGATTCGACTCTCTTGTGAGTGCTACGTGCAAGCAAATGCTAATTAGCCAGGACCAAGCACGAACCCTTCTGTTCCAGATTCATGAAGATGGGAAAAGATGGTCCGAGCATCTTCTTTTGATCCGACCACCTTCAGTCTGCATGTTTATTAGTTTGTCCTTGCACCAGTTCAACTGTTGAGTTGAAACGGTGAACATGTTCAGAACTCTGGAAACGAGTTCCAGGTCTATCAAGCAGAACAAGAACCGAACTCTGTTTGGATCTTCCAGTTTGTTCTTTCTTTTCCTCTTCAACAACCATGGCTTCTTCTCTCTTTGCAAGTTCAGTATTGAAGATTTATTCTGCAAAATTTTGCAATAATAAAAATGTTACAAAAGCATGTTTGAATTAGTGCCCATTTGATGGGAGTATCCCAAAGGGGTTATAGCATTGTTGGAAAGGGCTAGCATCTTCTAGACAGACAGATGCATTACTTTCTGGGTGCACCAATGTTCCAGCATAGGCCCTAGGCGAAATGCTCCTGGCCTCAGAGTTTTATACTATTCCAACCTTTTGTAAGATGGTTTATCTGAGTTAAAAATCATCATAAAGGAAGAAAAGTATTAGTTGTGGTGTTTACATCTTGATGCATTCTTTGGATGAGTGACAGAAACTCAATGTCATTGGCATCTTCGACTCGTGATATGTCCCACAGTAGCCATTTTCTTTCATGCTGTGCGGATCTTTTGTTGTCCTTTTTGAGAAAAATCCAGAATGTGTGTATGGTCTCCTCTACAATCTTCAGTAGTGTGCTTGGATCCGTGCTCCGATGTCTTGTTCCTTCAGCTTTCTGATGTTTTCCATCTGCGAGAAACTTGACACGGTTGAAACAAAAGAAGATCCAAACAAAACCAAAACCAACTCTTTTTCTACACACTGTGGGTTCCCTACATGAGTCTTAGTTAATTGCCTTTGTCATCATAATCGCATCTGTATTTAAATCCAAAAGAGCAAGAGAAAGGTTCCACAAATAGAGAATGCCACAAAAATCATCAATACAGAGTTATGGAGCAACCAATGATCTAAAAAACTGTAACAATTCTGTTGCATATGAGAAATTCTTTTGTTTCTTAGAGGATAACTTAGATAAAGATGATCTCATGTTGGTGGTATATTGGTAACAGTTAAAGGGAACCGAGTTTTACCTGACAGATATGGAACCACCAGCAAGCTTGTGGATGCTAGCCTTCGTTGAGCATAGTTCCAAAATCTCTCTCCTCCGGCACGCTCATCTTCCATGAATCTCACAAGAAGAGTATTGAAGTACTGAAAATCATCAGCCAACTTGTCGTAAGCCAATCTCGTTGAAGGATCAAAGGATGCCACCATCTCTTGAACCTTCATGTATTGATACTGCAGGGCGTCCCAACCTAAACAGCACTGACCCACATAATACGTTTCAAACCCTGCTTCAATGCTTCTCACAGTTTTCTTTGTACAAGCTGTCCTTCCTCCACAACTCTCAGCTAGACTAGAGACCACAGAAGTAAATTTCAAGGGGAAACTAGAATCCCCCAATACTCTTGCCAAAATGGATCCTGAAATATTGAATCAATTCATATGTTTGTGTGTGTAATATAGAAAATACAATAAAACTAAACAGCAACAGATCATTATATCAGTATATACCCACTTAATTCATTAACTCTTTCAAAGTTGCGACCATCAAAATGCGCCATTCTTTCCTTGTACTCTTGGTAAAATCCATCAACTTCTCCCTTTTCTTGTACTTCAAATCCTCCACCTAGATCACGGGCGTCGGTTCTCAGCAAAAACCCACTTAATTCGTTAACTACTTCAAAGTTGGGGCCATCAAAACGAGCCGTTCTTTCCATGCACTCTTGGCGAAATCCATCAATGTCTCCTTGTACTTCTAATCCTCTATGTAGATCAGAGACGTCGTTTCTAGCTACTGCATCTCTCTTGGGGTTGAAAGTTACAGTCTTCAACTCTGGTTTATCGATCGCCACATTGCTGTGGACCCGATTCTCATTTTCTTCCTCTTCAAATATATTGATTTCTTCATCTTCTTCTCTTCTTATGCTTTGATCCATAAGCAATTCAACTGGTTCTGTGATGACAGGTTCATTTATTGCTCGATCTTCTTTGGTACTATATATTCCATTCACTTCATGAACATGGTTTTCTATGTGACAACAATTGAGAGGTAAGGCTTCAAAAATGCTACACCACTCAATTCCCTGTGTAAGGTTATGTATGTAATCATCTTCTTCGTCCCCAGAGAAGCCTTCGAGCTCCTTCAGTTCCTCGGGTGAAACTAGATTCAGCAGTCTTGTCTCCATGAATTTGAACAAGACGTACGCATAATTGAAAGCTATAACGACAACCGTATAGACCCATCTCCCTACTGCTTTCAGCCACAAAAAGGCTTGGCAGGAAACGAGCCAGAAAGGGTTGAAGAAGACCCTCAAGAGGCGCCATCTGTGAGAATTTCCCGGCGGAATTACGAACACTGTGATCAGCAGCCAGCAGTCAGCAAGCAAGGGCATCTCAGACAATAATGAACACAAAGATATGAATCTGCATTCTTAACTACGTTTCCCAATCGAGGACGATACATATATTCGTGATTGGCGAAAATGGTTGCGTCCTGTTACTGTTATTCTTTCGTGTGAACGACGAGTACAGTTGGGGTTGACTCCGGTTGATGTCTTCACCTGTCGACTGTCAGAGGAAGCTTCCTGCCAGTTTTGTTCTTAACTAACCCAAGGACCCAAACTAATTGGATAAGGTTGTATAGGTAACGAAAGGAAGCAGTGCTACTCAATATTCAATCATACTCCAAGCACTGGCGTCGGTAAAAACAGTCACCGCCTTCATCAAAATAACCTAAAACATTATAAACAAAACCACAAAACTATAGCGGTTCATGATCAATTCTAGATATCTAAATGTAAAAAATAAAATGTTTTATATTGACTTTTTAAATTTAATTCTCTAAAATTTATCATACCTATCAAAAATATCAATGTATATGTATATAATTTAAGTTATTTTAATTATATAATAAAAACAGTTTCCACGGATGATGAAATTGGAGATTTACGGTAATAGTAATAGTGAAAGGCAACGAAAGGTGGTGACCGGTGGTTAAAGAGGCAGAGATGGAATCTGAAGCCAGATGCACACTGGTATTGAAGTCAGAGTGTATCAAATTCATAACCTTTAATATGTGACTCGACTCTCTAGCCGGGTGAGCTACTGTTTCTCTGTGCCCATTTGGAGACGTATGGATATGGACTCGTGGAATTAGGTACGAAACCCGAAATGATTTACATTTGGAAAATGTACCAGCAAATGATTCGATCTTCATCTAAGTTCAATATTTTCCATATCATATAATATTATTATACACTATGATCCTTATTATGATTTCAAATCTGATTCAATATGTGCAGCATTGCCTAGTTCAGATTGTCCCAAGTTTGATGAGCGAAGCGGTTGTGATGCTTAATCCAATTCAAAACAAAGAATGGTTATCAGTTCTCTTCTACCATAAGAAAAACGTTTCCTTTTTATTCATTTTTTAATAAATAGCAGTGTACCTTGGTGCTGAAGCTGTTGGTGGCGAGTTCGACTCCCAGGGGGTACATGCATGTATGAGTGTGTGTTAGGCTTTGGCCTCCTCTTGTAACCCAAAAAAATGTTTTCTTTTTATTCATTTTTAATCATATTTCTTCATTTCGTGTTGTAGGTTGCAACAGGTAAAAAAACCAAGACACACGAGAGATCCATGACCTACATAAGTTGGCCCATTAGCCCGCATCCAGATGCATGCCCGTATGCCCAGGGTATTGAACTCATGACTTTCAACTCGTAAGTTAACACCCTATCGAAGCTGTATAATTTGACTTGAATTATGAATGATAATCATATATTAGGATTATTTTTAATTTCATCAAGCAGTTCGTGTTGCCCCTCGTCGAACTCGATGATCAGCTCCTATTTGGGTCTGCTCAAACAGTGAATAAGCTGACAGGAATGGCATTTTGAGTTGGCCACCAACAACTCATGTTTGGTTTGTTTACCAACCCCGTTCAGAAGAAAAGAAAAGGATTTTTTCATGTAAAGTCTATGCAACGTGCAACACATGGAGTCCATACGAAGAATGAATGATTTGCCTTAAGCATCTTACCAGTTGCTCTAAAATTTATAGCATTATAAGCTAAGTAGTTAATAGCGTGCTATAGCGTCCGCTATAGCGCCCTATAGCGTATTAGCAGCCAGATTATTTGTAACTTTTGTTGTTTGTTTATTTGTATAATGGTTTATCATAATAGCTAAAAGATGTATTTTCAAAATAATAATGTATATCTCATCAAGTATTGTAGTTGTCGAAGCCAGTAGCATCACTTTCCTTACAGCGGTTTAGGGCAATGCTCTTAAGGGCAGACCAAAAGAGACCCAAGCAATTAGATGAGTTACATCATACTGGAACCAATTTAGCTTAATGACCTTTCAGCTATATATATATATAGAAAGAGAGAGAGAGAGATTAGTACATATGCACATCAATTCATCTTTAAACATTCTAAAAAAAGATCGGACGAGATCTTTGATTAAAAAGACAACTTGTTATTGCTCTTACAAAAAGCATAATATACTTTTTTTGTTTTTGAGATTTGAATTTCAACTATCGATGAAATGGTTGAGATTTAAAAGCATGTTTAAGCATACATTAATGATATATATGTATATATTAATTCATGCTCTAATCTTCTTTCTCAACTGTTCGATCTTGAAGATCAACATGGTTGAGATTCTTGAGAAAAAGAAGAAAATATATATATATATATATATATATATATATATATATATATATATATATATATATATATATATATATATATATATATATATATATATATATATATATATATATATATATATATATATATATATATATATTGTGTGTGTTTTGGGTGGCATAGGCATGTCATAACCACACCAATGGTCCAAACCGAGCCAGCAACACGCCAAATTGAACCTGGAATTATGACCTAAGTCAGGCGATGCCCCATTTGGTTATGGTTCCTCCTTCCAAGGCGCCAGAACGGACCTGAATCAGAACTGACAGTCCATATTGATGGGTTGGTTCTTTTAGGGCTTTTTTTAGTTTTTTGGGTTTATGGTTTGAACCGGAGCAGGCTTGGATCTGGTTCAGTTCAGGTTTATGGTTCAGGAAAAACTGGACCCTGCAATTTTTAACCGCCAGCCCGACAGCTTCACCCAAAATTTTAAAAATAAAGGAAAAAAACTATAGCCGAGATTTGATTTTGTGGCCAATAATACATAGTTCACCCCATCGTAAATAGTTCCGTGGACTATTTGCCCAACCTTAAAAGATTTTTTTTTTGCTAGAGGATTTCAAAGCCTAACACACACACACACATGCACCCTCTGGGCGTCGAACTCCCCACCAGCAGCAACGGCGCTAGAGCTCCCTGCCATTGAGCCAGCACTCTGGGTGCATGGCGTCGACTTGCACAGGCTGTCCATGGTTATATTTTTTGCATCATATATGCAAATGAGGGAATGCTGGCCACTACTATTCCTTCAAAACAAACCACTTAATACTATCCTCAAAGAAGCATGAGGTGCAAATTCATCAACTAGTATTCAATGTAGAGGCAAAATAATATCTCAACTTATGAAGATCAAGGGGGTGCTTGATGTTAATGTTTTTGTAGCTTTTCAAGAAAATACAATTATAATATGACAAAATTCAGGCATCCCAATAAGTTTGTGCCACTAATCTATAAATATCATGATATTTTTGTTAAAAAATTAATATCAAAAGGTGCTGAATCTATGAAGCTGGGAGAATAGCCTACGGGACTGTTTAGAATTTCATGAAGGATGTATTATAGGCCACAAATGCAATCATGGGCTATGCTTTTTATATTTATCAAAATTAGAGCCACCATAGCTCAAGAAAGATCTTCTATTGGAGTGTCAATACAAAAAAAAAAGTTGTAGTGAATTTAGAACTTAATGGAGCCAAATAGTATAGTGATAAGGGCCTCTTGCTAGACATGGCCGGTTCAGATTCTCCTGGAACAAGAAATTTTGAACCTATCAGGGACTGGACCTGTTCCTTTTCCAGTTCGAAACTTTTGGTTCCAGTTCCACTTCACAAACTATTTAAAACTGGAAAACGCATAAAAAATTAAAATTTTCCAAAAAAATAATAAAAAATGGCTGAACTGGCAATTTGAACGGTGATTCCTGTTCTGGTTTAACTAAAGGCCAAACCAGAGGGTCCCTGGTTCAGTTCCAGTTCTGGGTTCTGTTTGTCTGTTTCGAGTGATTCCTGGCTCGATCTGGTTCTGATTGAAACTGCTGGTCCAAATCCAAGCTAGCCATCTCCACCTGTGGCTGCTATATTGGCATTTAAAGTGTTGGAATCCTGGAGGCACCTTTGCACAAGCCCCAGTCCTGGTGAGGTGCTAAGCTAAGAGTCTTAAACAGGTTTATTCAAACTGCCAAATGGATGCAGTTGTTTATGTATGTGGCGTGCATGCATGTATGTGCGCATGGGTGCGCATATGCAATCTCATCAAATTCATGCGCTAGCAGAGGTTTGTGATGGAAATTTTGTGTGCTAGTACATCCAACCTGCTGGATGGTCATGATATGTACTTAAAATTTCAGGTGGAGTTAGGTGTCTTCTTCAAGTCATCGAACTAGTGAGAAATTAATTAGGACTGGCAGTGTTCGTTGAGCATTTGTGGCTCGCTCTCCTCTTTTCGAAAGCAGAAAATACAGTAATGGAAGCGGTTCATAAAGCGGGTAGACACGGGCAAGCCAATGAAGGGGTACTTGATTACGAGGCTGGGGACCATGAAAAGTGAAACTACTTTTAATTAAAAGTGGCCTTCGGCGTGTTACAGTGTTTCTGTGTACAGGTTCATGAACACACGGCGTACACAGCGCTCGAGAGTAATACGTCGGGATTGAGTTCTTGGCACACTTTTACTTTAGATTGTTTAGGATCTTTTATTATTTATTTTGATAAGAAATAAGGAGTTATATGAAATCAATTTTGGTCATGTTCGGGAGTTCATGTATTTGGTTCTAGTTTTGATCCTGAGTGTCATTTGATTCACTGTAATTCATTTCATTTGGTTTAAATGTCAACACGAGCTCTTGTAATGGAGCTAGTAGCCATTGAATAAAAATCCTATTTTTGAAATCGTCGTTTTCTTCTTCGTCCTCTTTTTTCAACCGGAACACGTACAAGACCTATAGCCGCAGTATGACCCTGCTTTTTACCCAATTGAGAGAGAGAGAGAGAGAGTGGGGGGGCGCTGCTTCCAGTTCCGTAGTTTTGGCCTCATAATCAAACACCCCCTGAATGGCATCCAAGAGCGGTAACACTCGAAAACTTAAGAACTTAAATACTGATAGAATTCAAGATCATCAAAAAGAATCCATGTAGCTCACCACACTGTGTGTGAAAGAAGGCTTGGTTTTGATTTGGCTGGTCTAGCTCGACTAGAAAGAGAACGCGTAGCAAGAATTTTTTGAAGATCAGTATGCGTTTTCTATCTCAACACTAGCATAACAACACGGAATGATTTGTGAAGATCAAACTGCATTCAATATTTCTATATCAATACGCTCCTGCTTCAAATCAAGTAGCTGCTCTTCAGAAGGAGAACAGAACGCAGATGGATGCGTTTAACTGACTTCTACAGTTTACACTATGACACCATAATTGTCAAAGATTTCATGCACCAACATGAAAATTTTAAGCAAGAGGAGTAAAACCAGGTAATTAACAGTAACCACAGTCAGACCCTGAGCTTGGCCATCTCCTTCTTGAGAGCACTGGCCCTCACCAGGCTGCCAATGGTGTTGAATGCGAGCTTGATGTCGTCGAGCGGGTTTCCGGGCACGACGGTCTTGTAGAGATAGCTGTCGAAGGTCATCTTCTGCACGTAGTCGTCGGCGCACATCTCCACAAAGGCTTCTCTCGCCGGGTTGGATCGGTAAAACACCTTCTGCAGTATGTCCAGCACCTTGTAGGTCGGCCAGTAGGTCTGGTCCCATTTCTGCAGGTACCGCCGGAGGTCGCTTTCGTCGATCATCCGGCGCCCGTTCGCCGACCCCTCGGCGATGGCCTCTGCACACATCCGGCCAGACTTGGCTGCGAAGTAGATGCCCTCGCCGGAGCACTTGGTGACGTACCCGGCCGCGTCGCCGACCAATGCAACCCGGTTCTTGACACGCCTCGGCCGGGGGTGCTCCGGGATCGGATGGGCTTCGACCCGGATGATTTTCCCTCCCTCGATCTTGTCCTTAGCCCTGTTTCGGGTAGCCAGCTGAAAATCAACCAAAAGAGAAAACGAATTGTGTCAAAAACATGATCACCATTTCTCTTCTTCTTCTCTGAGCTGCCGAATACCGGCTTTGGTGCTTACCTGGAACTTCTTGATGTCCTTCTTGTTGATGACGGTGCCCGTGCCGACGGCAACGTGGTCACACTTGGGGAAAACCCATCCATAGAAGTCCGGCGAGACGTCGTCCCCGACGTACATCTCGGCGAGGTTCTCGTAGTAAGACATCTTGTCGTCAGGAATCCGGATTCTCTCCTGGAATGCAATGGCGTACTCATAGTCTCCGGCGCCGATCGCCTTTGCAACCCTGCTGTTCGCCCCGTCGGCCCCGATGACGGCGTCGACCTCGATAGACCGCTTTGTTCCGACGCCTTCCCCGCCGTCGTAGTGGTTGTAATGGACGACGTATGGTGCATCGCTGGATTCCGGCTGACCGAGCTCGAGGAAGAGTCCGTTGATCACCGTAGCCCCTGCCTCGACCGCCCGGCCGCGGAGAAACGAGTCGAGGACCTCCCGCCGGACCATTCCGATGTACTCGTGGGGCTTCAGCGTTCGGCCGATGTCAACGGCAACGTTCGAGGGGGAAATCATCTTCATCTTCGTTACTCTTCGGTCGATAATGTCCAGCGGCAGATCGAACTCGCCGATCATGCACAGAGGGATCGCCCCTCCGCACGGCTTCGCGTTGTCGAGCTTCCGCTCGATCAGGTACGTCTCTATGCCATTCTTAACGAGTGTTTCAGCCGCAGACCCTCCCGCAGGGCCTCCTCCTATGACCGCCACCCGTAGGTTCCGGCCTTGGAGCGGCGGGCTGGTTTTTCCGGCGTAAACGACGAGCTTCGTAGCTCTACCCTGGCGGGATGGCCGACTGGAGCCCTGAGGGTTCTCCGACGGGGCCGAGTTCCATCTCAGTCCAGTGAAAGAGGCGATCGAAAGACGACTAGATGAGCTCCGGCAAATGGGGGCTGCAAATTGGGAGCGGATTCCAGTGCTGGTGGCTGACATTTTAGACCGGAAAAGTTCAGAGTAAAAGTTTTCCAGCGAGACCACGGAGAACTACACTCTCTTATCTTCAGAGTCGCGCCCTTTTCTTGTAAGGTGTGCGTATTCTTGGCCAATGGGATGAGCTGGGAGATGGGGTAAGAGGATTTTTCATCGTCGGATTGAGAGGATCGACGGACACAAAGTTTCGTGGATAACGAGTCAGATTCTCAGACTCTAGCACGTTGGTCCGTCAGTTTTAACCACTAAATGGGATTCTCTTCGCTTATCCACCGTCCATCTTCAACATCGGACCCACAAGATGATGGAGGGAGCACTTCTACAGCCATCAATTTTCTATGAGAGAAAAAGAAAAAAAGGTCCCTAGCACGCAACCACAGAGCGTTACCTCATCTCCCACGCAGCTCAGAGATGGCGACGGCGGGTTGGAGCAGGTTAGCACCCGACCTGCACTATTTGTAAAAATATTTTTTACTATGAAAAATATTAATCGAACGAAATTTAAAATATTTATTATATGGAATATATGGGAATGCAAAGATATTATTATATACTCTTGGATAATTCGAAAATATGTACTTTCCAAGTACTCCTATCATTATCATGTTATATATATATATATATATATATATATATATATATATATATATATATATATATATATATATATATATATATATATATATATAATGTGTGTGTCTTAGGTAGGTTGATGCTCAACCCAACTCAGGCCACATAGTACATGAAATAGAACCCGACCGAAAGACTTAAAACACATTGGATTTTTTGGGTCGGGCTGGAGGCACGCTCTCAGAATTGGAATTCTTAGCACAATAAACTGTGGCCTAGGTCTCGTCTTGGTGCATTACTAATAATATATGCATTCATTTTTTCATACTAGATCAAGCACAATATCATGTAGCTGACTTTGCTTAAATTCATGATAATAGATAAATCCAACAAAGTTTTATGCTGGTTGTCGAAAGCCTAATGCATCTCTTCTCCTTCACATGGTATTTATTGATTTAGGAAAGGCTCACGATAAAGTATTGAGAGATATTGCTTTGAGAATTTTAGAAAAAAGAAATATCCTATTGACATACATTAATCTTATAAGAGACATGTATGATAGTGTACAAAACCCATGAAAAAATGACAAATTTCTTTGAGATTAATATTGAATTACATCGAGAATCAACTTTAAGTCCATATCTATTTATATTGGTAATTGACGAGGTAACAAATATTAAAGATGAAGTACCTGGGTGCATGTTATTCGTAGATGACATTGTATTTGTAGATGAGTGTAAAGAAAACGTTAATAAGAAATCAGAACTGTGGAAAGAAACATTACAAAGTAAAGGCTTTCGACTTAATAGAACAAAAATAGAATATAAGAACTTGAATCATTTGGTTACTTAAGATTGACACATATTGTATCTCTTGTAAGGAAAGTTTTAAATAACTAAGGTCAATTTTTCATAATGAGAAAACATGATGGAGATGTTACACATATACTTAACGAAACGTGATTAAAATGGAGAGGTATATCAAGTATTTTATGTGACAAAAGGATATCATTAAAGTTGAAAAGAAAAATATTACAGAGCAACAATTAGACTGTCTATGCTTTATTACTCTGAGTCTTGGGCAATTAATTAGCAACATGTATAAAAGATGCATATGGTAGAAATAAAGATATGAATGAGTAGTCGCACAAGATTATATATATATATATATATATATATATATATATATATATAATGTGGTTATTAGAAATAAATTGGGAATGACATGAATAGATGACAAAAATGAGAAAAAAAATGTTTAAGATGTTTTGGATGTATAGAAACACAACGAAAGAAAGCTCCCATAAAAAAGTAAGAGAAACTAGATTATGAAAATATTAAAAAGAAAAAGAGGAAGACTATATAAGTGTTGAAAAAATAATAAAGAATGATCAAATTTATGTTGAGTTAAATATTAGTGTGACATATAATTGAACTCTATGAAAACAAACAATCCATGTAGCCCATCCCATCTAGTATGAGATAAGGTTAGTTGTTGGTCGCTGACCTTGGTTAGTATAAAAGAAGGATTGTTTTGGATTTGGATTTACATTTTCGGGGAGGAATCGGATCCGTGTGCTGTAGGCTCCAAATTTCATTAACATATTCACATGGCATGCTGAAGTAACAATGACTTGGTACTCTTGTAGACTGCAGTGGAACCTGAACACTCACCGGAAAACGGCAGGGGTTGGTCTTATAAGACCTACGCCGGCGGTTGGAATCGAACGAAGGTTGAAGGGCCATTCATTCATTAAGGGCCATAGGTGTATACCTTCATAGTCACAAAATTATATAATTAGAACTTTATTATTTACCTATTAGGCTCCTAATATTAATATATGAGAGTTCGTGCTCCTCCAACCAAATAAAGCCAGACGAGCTGTAAACCGGTTCGCACTGAACCGAAGAACAGGCAGCTCTATTTCACCTTGCAACTCTGCTAAAACTAAACCGGGTCATCCTCAGTTTCGGGTATCGTTTCAAGTTCCGTTGAACTGATTCTTTTTTCGGTTGGTTCTGAATCCGGTTCAGTTCCGGTTAAAACCGCCACTTCCAACCTGGCCGCGTCTAAATTCCATCTTCAGGTTGGCAATAATACGTAGAAAAGATAAATACAGACATTTCCAAAATCGTACTCTCTTCTGAATAATTAAGAAAAACGCCCTTAACTTTTTCCTATGCCCGAGTTCAGTTTTCAAATAAATTCACAGACTGGGCCCAAATTGTATGCACCTATTAAATTGTATATTAAACATTAGGTTAAGCTTTCTAAATTTTCTATTTTATCTATTTGGGCCCAAAGTATACCCTTGATTTCATAACAATCTCCTCTTGAATCATGTTTTGTTCACTAGTAGGGACATAACCAAGCTGGGTCGAACTCGAGTACTAGCAATCTCAACGTACTTATGATAGAAAACGATCTCTCAAGCTCCATCCTCCTTCAATCTTCAAGCCCAAGTTGAAGTTTGAACTGTTATAAGGAATATGACCATTTTCGGCTCGGGTAACGGTTGGACCAGCCATCCAACCGTTATCTGAGGGAAGGCCAGATACAGTAACGGACAACTGTTACCGGAATTTCCGGTAACGGTCGTCCGTTACAACTCCCAGATGAGAGAAGCCACAGGCGGATTTATCCATACGATTGGGGGAACGCCTGCCTATAAAAAAGCAGGCATATACAAAGATCGGTACATGTACATGTGTATGTGAGTGAAATACCAAAAAATACAGTCATTCGTCTGAGCAAGCCCCTGTGTGAGAACCTCGAGACATCACCATCACCGTTGCGCTCCTTTCCTCTTTGCAGATACAGAGAGCACCCGGAAAATCCGGCGACTATCATCAGAAAGGTAAGAACTCGCCGTCATTAGTATTAGAAACCGGTCCCCTGCAAAAAAAAAAAGGGAAAAGGGAGAGGTTAACAGAGAAGAGAAAGGGAAAAAATATATATTATAGGTGGAAGGTGGCAGTCGGCAGTCGGACAGGAAAGGCGGAAGGAGAAAGCCAGAGCACATCCGGCCGGTGAGCCGGAGTAGCCTGAAACCCGAAGGTAGGCAAGCCGGCAAAAGCCCCAAAGGCAAAAACCAGAGGCAAGCCGACAAGAGCCCCAAAGGCAAAAACCAGAAGCAAGGCGACAAGAGTCCTAAAGGCAAAAACCAGATGCAGGCCGGTAAGAACTGAAAGTCGACCAGGGGTATAGTCGCAAAACATAAGCGGCAGGTCGGCCAGGGGTACAGCAGCAAATCAGAAGCGACAAGCCAGAGCCAGAGGGCGGCAGGTTGAAGTAGCCGAAAGGACAAAGACGCCAAGAACCCGCCGACAACTGACACCCGATGGCGACGAACGGCGGGCGACCGTCTCCTACAGACTCTCTCACTCTGTCACTCTCTCTCTCTCTCTCTGGAAAAATCCAGAGAGTTGTAATTTTGTAAAAACGCATTTAAAGCATTTTTTGTAATAATAATTTTTAAAAAAAGGCAGTTTAGGAAAACCGGGGTGGGAAAACCAGCGGTTTTCCGAAACCGCCAGTGGTTTTAGAAAACCGCCTCGGGTTTTGAGTTAAAAAGACAAAATTGCCTCTGAGCCTTTTTGGTTATTACGCAGTTGCCAAGGTCAAAAGATAATTTTACCCCTTGACCGTTTTGAAAATTATAAAAATATAGGGGTTGTTGTTTTACGATATTATCCAACCAGGTTTGGATAATTTCATTTCTGCCATTCAGTCAAAAGATGAGTTTACCCCTATTCTTTTGAAAAATTATAGATTTATCCTAAGAGTTAAAATTACGATTTTAACCCCGATCAGTTGCGAATTTTAACCCCGCTAGCTCTAACACTAGAAGGTGTAGAGTATGTGTTAAAGGAAACAGTGAATCCTCCACCACTAGACGCAAACCAGCAACAGTTAGAAATGTATAAAACATTTCTAAAAGACGATACCATAGCAAGAACAGTAATGTTAACTTATATGAAGGATGACTTGATTAGGGTCTTTAAAGAATATGAGACCGCAAAAGAGTTGTTTGACTCATTAATAACTACGCATAATATAACTGCAAAGTTATATGTGCAGTTACTACTACAAAAATACAACTCCTTTAGAATGAAAGAAGGAGAAAATGTAGTAGAGCATGTAAATCACATGCTGGTAATGGCTAGAGATTTAGTCGTAGCAAAATCAGTCATCCCCGAACCGATGCAGATATCAACCATATTGAACAGTCTACCCTCATCATGGAACATGGTTACTAATGCCTTAAGATTAGAGCCTAAAATCAACCTTTCTGAGTTGCCCCTAAAGCTAGCAATTGAGTAAGAACACATGCTCAAAAACAAAAAAGAAAATTTGCTAGTGATCCAAGATGAGTTAGCGTCTAGCTCCAAATCCAACCAAAAAGAGAAACCAAATAAAAAGTTTGGCAAGAATAACAAGAAAGGCGGTCAAAGTTTTAAGAAATCGTAGGAAACCTCTGGATCAAGTGTTTTAACTGTAAAAAGATGGGGTACTACAAGAGGGACTGCCGCAACAAGAAAGGTGGAGGAAACAACCCACAACGCGGACAGTCGGAGAAGCAGGATATAATCTGCGTAATTTCATAATGTCTATACTTAGACCGCCCAGTTACAAGTTGGTGGATAGACTCGGGAGTTACAAGACATATCTTAAAAACTAAGGAAGGGGCAATTGATATGAAGGAATATCAACCCGGAGAACATCGTGTGTATATGAGAAACAGTACTTTCTTAGATATTCTGGGTATTGGATCCTTTAGGATATTTGTACAAGGCAAACCAATTGTAATCACCGATGTGTTAATTGTGCCAACTATAAGGCGCAATCTGGTCTCGGTTCCTGCATTAGTTAAGAAGGGTTTTGAAGTTAGGTTTATACCTAACAAGGTGAACAGGAGAATTTGATGTAGAACATGGATTGTTCAAGTTATCTAATAATGAAAGTCATCGATCTTATACTTATATTGAGAGTGTCTTTTCTGTTGATGTGAATATGTGGCATAAACGCCTAGGGCATATAAGTCTGGAAAAGTTGAGAAAATTATCCAACTTTGACTTATTGTCAGGATTTGAGAAAAAGATTTTCAATAAGTGTGAAGCATAAAAGGAAAAATGACAAGAAAAGTCTTTTCCAATAAAACAACAAGGGCAACAACCCTGTTAGAAATTATTCACACAGATTTATGTGGACCTTTCAGAGTAAAGACACATAGAGAAAATGATTACTTTATAACCTTTATCGATGATTACTCTAGATATATGTATATATATATATTTTAGCACATAAATCAAAGGCACTTGAGGCATTTAAAGAATATAAGCAAGAAGTGAAAAATCAGTTAGGGCATACTATCAAAGTCTTGAGATCAGATAGAGGAGGTGAGTATACCTTGGCAGAATTCTTAGAATTTTGTAAAGACTTTAGTATTGCTAAACTAAATACAATGCCCAAGACACCTCAACAAAATGGTGTAGTTGAAAGATACAATAGAACCTTGCTAAACATGACAAGGTCTATGTTAATTGATGCCTCTCTACCAAGGGTATTTTGGGGAGAAGCGGTAAGTATAACTGTTTACGTGCTCAATAGAGTACCATGTAAAACTGTATTCACTACACCATATGAGATGTGGTTTGGAAGAAAACCCAACCTAGGTCATCTCAGGAAGTGGGGGTCAATTGCACATATTAAGATCCTTGATTAGTCTAGAGATAAACTAGATAGCAGGTCCTTGAGGTGTATATTTATTGGATATCCAAAAGGTTCAAAAGGATATCGATTATATTATAAGGACCAAGGACTCATTGAAAGCAGAGATATTGAATTCTTAGAAGATTCTAAGAATGACATCTTGGAAAACAATGAGGAGTGTGTTGATGATTTGATAGATTTAGACCAATCATCTTTTGAGTCGATAGAAGAACCTCCTGAAACTACCGATACCTTAAGTGGACATAAGAGGCCAAGAGCCATTCCATCCTACTTAAAGGATTATCACACTTATCTTGCAAAAGAATTGTGTAATTCGGTAGATTTAGATGAGTTGATTGATAACTTGACTTATCAACAAGCAATGAACTCATCAGAAGCAACAGAATGGGAGAAAGCCATGGATGAGAAAATTGAATCCATTGAGAAAAACCAAGTTTGGGAATTGGTTGATTTGCCAAAAGGAAGAAAAGCTATAGGTTGTAAATGGGTTCTGAAAAAGAAATACAAGGTCGATGGTACAATCGATAAGTTTAAAGTGAGGTTGGTTGCAAAGGGTTTTTCGCAAAAGGAGTGGATACATTATGTTGAGACATATTCCCCAGTTACAAAATTTGCATTCATACGAATAATCCTGGCAATATCTGCATATTATTATTTGGATTTACATCGGTTAGATGTAAAGACAGCCTTTCTAAATGGAGATTTAGAAGAAATCATATACATGCAGCAACCCAAAGGATTTGTGGTTGAAGGCCAAGAAGATAAAGTGTATAGGTTGAAAAAATCCCTATATGACCTAAAACAGTTACCTCGTCAATGGTATTTAACTTTTCAAAATGTCATTATAGAACTTGGGTTTGTAGCTAACAAACTTGATCACTGTGTTTATGTCTGGACCAGTGAGAGTCACTTTGTCATCTTATCGTTATATGTAGATGACATATTGTTGACTGGAAATGATAATGAGATGATTGTCAAAACTAAGTCATAGTTGAACTCCAAGTTCGAAATGAAGGATATGGGAGAAGCATCCTATATCCTGGGTATAAAGATCTCTCGAGATAGAGGATCTAGACTCTTATGCCTGAGTCAAGAGGGATATATAGATTATATCCTTAAGAAGTTTAAAATGGGTGAATGCAAGTCTGCAGATACACCTGTTACAAAAGGGGTGAAACTGAGTAAGGCTGACTGTCCCGGTGAAGGAGACGATAAGCCTAATGTTCCTTATGCTCAAGCTGTTGGCAGCTTGATATATGCTATGTTGTGTACAAGGTCTGATATCAGCTTTGTTGTTGGTCTTGTCAGTAGATATCAAAGTAATCCTGGTTGGCAGTATTGGATAGCTGTGAAAAGGATTCTAAGATATCTAAAAGGAACAAAGGACTTGAAACTGTGTTTTCAAGCAAATGAACTGGAAGTGGTAGGATACTCAGATGTTGACTTTGCTAGGAGCAAAGATGACAACAAATCAACCTCAAGACAAATATTCTTATTTGGAGGTGGTGTTGTTTCTTGAGCATGTAAGAAACAGGGCTGTGTAGCATTGCATACACAGGAAGCTGAGTATATTGCTTGCTATATGGCTACAACAAGTGTTGTCTGGTTAAACCGCTTCATACAAGATTTGAAGCTGGAGATAACAGATAAGCCGGTGGTTATCTATTGTGATAACAATGTAGCAATTACTCTTATTAAGAGTGGAGCAGATTGCTCAAAAAGCAAGCATATAATGGTAAAATATCACTATATTCATGACATGGTTATGAGAAAGGAAATATCCATCTCATACATGCCAACGGAAGACATGTTGACAGACCCCTTAACCAAAGGCATAACGGAAGAACTCTTCTCAAAACATGTTAGAAACATGGGTTTGAGATATGTTTGAGTTTTTGTATGAGTAAATAACCATACAACGGATGTGTTGTTGTATAGGTAAATAACCAAACAACGAATGATTTGTTATGTAGGGAAATAACCATACAACAGGTTTTGATTACAGTAGTAATCAGGAATCGACATAACTAGGAAAAACCCCTGAAAAGTGGGAGGAAAACCAGTATGTTGATACACTTGGCTCGAATGGCCAAGTGGGAGATGTTACAAGGAATATGGCCATTCTCGGCTCGGGTAACGGCTGGACTGGCCGTTACCTGAGGGAATGCCAGATACAGTAACGGACAGCCGTTACCGGAATTTTCGGTAACAGCCATTTGTTACAGCTCCCAGACGAGGGAAGTCACAGGCGGATTTATCCAGACGATTGGGGGAGCGTCTGCCTATAAAAAGGCAGGCATATACAAAGATCGGTACATGTACATGTGTATGTGAGTGAAATACCGAAAAATACAAACATTCGTCTGAGTAAGCCCCTGTGTGGGAACCTCGAGTCATCACCATCACCGCTGTGCTCCTTTCCTCTCTGCAGATATAGAGAGCACCCGAAAAATCCGGCGACCATCATCGGAAAGGTAAGAACTCACCGTCACGAACTATATTAGAACTACTCTTGCTCCCCTTTTGCTAGGTTTATACGAGCCCAATGCACCAAGTTTGACTCAACTAAGCTCAGCAAAAGATCAAGGCTTGAGTATCATCATGTTCAACCGAGATTTGTTAAGCTTGCAAGTTTTTCGAGGTGAGTATTGACAAGCTCGAGTTCGACAAGGTAGAGGTGAATTCAAGGTTTCTTTTTAATGGAGAAGCAAGCAGATCGACTCGTTTGCATCCCTATGAATCACTTGATCGAGAGGCAAATAAAAAAAAATTACAACGCTTCAAAGTGAACGGGGAAATACTGTACACCTTAGGCCTCATCATATAGGTCGACCAAATGAAAAGAAAGGATTAAAAAGTAAACCAAAAGTTATGGACTATTTCGGAAAATACACTAACGTGATGGACTAATCTGAAAACAACGAAGTTTAAGATAAATATGCTTTGTCTTCTAGATTCTTCCCATGGCGGCATGGCCCCCACACCGCCCTGTCTAGGTTCTTCCAGAATATCTTCTACACGTTCATAAAATCTACCTTGAGATCTTCGTCTTGGATCTCATCTCTCGTCCTTTCCCTTCGTCAAACTGCTCTTCTTCCTCTCTCTATTTATCGTCTGCGGATCGTGAGCAGTAATTCACAGGGTGATCGATAATGGCAACCAACACCACCTCCCCTCAGTTGCCCTATTGGTGTCACACCTGCTCCACAACGGTGACCAACCCCACAAGAAGTACCGACGAAGAGGTCGTGTGTCCAAACTGCAACACTGGCTTCCTCGAGCAGATGGCCTCCAGAACACTTCCCCTGCTCTTTGGCCTCCTCGGTGGCACTCCTTCGACTTCACCGGAGTCGGAGCAAAGCGGAGAAAGGGATAGAGGGGATGAAAGGGTGATCCTGATAGACCCTCTGAACCAGGCCATCATCATCCAATCGAGGAACTTCGACAGCCTGCTGAACGATTTTATTGGGAACGAAATTCTGCGAGGGGGGCGGGTTTTCGGTCGGTCGCTGGCTTCGACTCCGGCGTCGGAAGAGGCGATGAAAGAGATGGCGAGGGTGAAGGTGGAAGACGAGGAGGAGCAGTGTTCTGTTTGTTTAGAGAGGTTTGGTGAAGGCGTGGAGGCGAGAGAGATGCCTTGCAAGCACAGATACCATGAGGGATGCATATACAAATGGCTGGGGGAGCATAGTACTTGCCCTGTTTGCCGGTTTCAGATGCCAGTTCAGGAGAAGAAGCCAGTTTCGGTCGGGTCTGAGACCGGTGAAAGGGAAGAAGGAGAAGGAGAAGGAGAAGATGAGGGGAGAAGTAGTAACAGTGGGAGAAGGTTGATGTTGCTGTCTTTCCCTCTGGTTATTGCCGAATTGGTGGCTTCGGGTAGGTGGACCGGCGAATCTGCTGATTCGGGGCATTGAATCGGTAGGGTTAGTCTCAGTCGTTGAAACGTACCAATGAAAGATGAGGATCGTTTTCTTTTTTTTCCTTTTTTATGTTTTATGGGTTTCTCTCTGTTGGATTTTATTCTTTTTTGTATAGAGTAATCTTCTTTTAGTGAAACTTCTTTTATAAATTTATGTTAGCCCCTCTCATGGTTTGATAATATTGGTGTCATTTCGAATATGGGAAACTTCTTTTCTTTTTTTCTTTTTGTTATAGGCAAGATGGGGTTGGTGTACACAGACATGTTCGCTTACGGATAAAATAAATTGAAACTATCCGGTTAGTTCGAAACCTGGAACCATAGTCGAACTTGTTTGGAGTTTGAAACCATCGGTTTTAGTAGTTCTGAATCTGATTTTAAGTGTCGGTTTTAGAGTGATTTCGCTTTGAGTCTGAAGTGGTAATTTTATTTAAAAAATTAAAATTATAAAAAATAGAAAAAACGAAACCAAGTTCCAATTTGGTTTGAAACTAAATCGAATCACGTGGTTTATGGTTTTGGTTTAGCCAAAGACCAGACTTTGAACTGCCGAGCCAATTAAGAACCGTTTATGTTTAAGTAAACATCTACCAGACAGATGAAATCGAAGCAGGTGGTTTCTGGTTCCAGTTCAGAACCTTTCAGTTCCAATTAACCGGTCAAGAACCTATCTTGTCTAGGAAAACATCTACCAGACAAACACTGATAGTCGCAACAAAAATATACAGCAACATCAAAACGAAGGAAGCCAATATGATCATATATGAAGGGCTCGTCGCTGAAATATTTTGTTCATAATCTAGCAATAGCTCACGAATTGACGTTCGTGAGTTCCATATCCGGGAAATGCGGTAGACTTCCTGCACCACAAAAAGGAAAGCTTGACATAATCAAAGGTGAGATGAACACATCGAGTAAAGCCGTGATCACTGCTTGGCTCGTTTCTTACACGGATGAGTCCAGACTAGACGAACCACGGTTAAAAGATGTTTATCCCTTTAAAGAACTGAGCACAACCCTATAGATGGAGAATGATTTGATCAAATATGGTGGAACTGGTATTCTTAGTAACAGGCCTGTGAAAAAGTTGAGAAAATGATACTTTCGTTTCCTGTAGATTTAACGCACTTTGTTGTATTGATTTGGTGGTTATTACTCTTCGAAGAGGGTAAGAACCAGTAAATCATACATCTTAAGGAAGAGGGCTACAGAAAAAAATCACCAGACTCGGTAATTTTTCTCATCTTGCCTGGACAGGGTTTTGTCATCAACAAAACAGATGGGATTGGCTACATGGATTCTTTGCTTTGTGGACAGCAAGTTCAATTCTAATGTAAAACATCAAACATCAAATTTCTTCCATGAAGAGTGTGAAGATACCTTCCATCAAGTCATTGATTTATACAGGAAATCGTTTATCAAATTAAATGACTGAAAACAAATGAACACAGAGCCTCAATTCCAACTTTAACTCTCCAGTGGACCCCTGCATCCACAACCGCGACCATGGAGGCAGCTCTGCAGTTGTTCCTTTTGTAACAGGAAATAAATTACATTATACGTATGACACTACTGAAAAGGCTCGCGAGCAGCTAGTGCAGCTGCTGGAGCTACAGTGAACTGTAGGCCTCTCGCTTGTCCAGTTTGCAACATGAATGCCACTTCCGTTGCCGCCAGCGCTGCAGCTTCCTGTGACAAAGTATCAATTTTGGGCAAAACCGTCACCATCATGAAGACACAACTATCAATCCTATGTTATTGTATAGAAAACCATGTGGATTTCAGACTTATTTTAGAGGAAAAGAACGTGTAATTTATTACGTTGTATTATGAGACAACCTGAAGGTTCTGAACCATGAGCTTACCATGCTTGATCCTAGACATGGACATCAAGACAACTATATAAATAGCCGAAACAAGCCATTCTCTTGAATGGATATCGGCCTGAGCAGGCACTGGATAATTTACATCATGTTTTAAACTCCTTAACAAGGTTATTAGCAGATTCATGTTCCTTTTCACTGTAAATGTCAACCATAATGATGCATTTCAATCACCATGTGAACTCCTTATTAAGGTTTTAAGTCAGCAAAAGCATGCAAGATCTCTTGCAGCAGTCCTAGTCTCTCTTTGAATTGGATAGAGAACCGCTCCCACGAGATACATCAGCACCTTATGGTGACATTTTTGTCAAGCAAGCACCATCATTAGACCTTTTGTACTCAATATACCCGACGTTGTATCCCTTACTTTCTCATTTCCAACTATGCTTTCAAAACAGATCCCCATTCCCATACACAAAAGAGTGTCTTGGCAAATAGCCCAAGAAGATGCAAGCTATATATGGGCTACAATAGATCGTTCCTTCCTCTCTTAGCACAGAAGAGACCACAATCCCCACCTAAAGGCTAAAGGACTTGGAAAGGGGAAGATATGAGTTGCAACCTAAATTTAAATGGAGTATAAAATGTTGCTGCAGGGTAAGAGTGGGTAATTCAGCGATGACAACAGATATTTAAGTTTTTCATCAGTGGAAATTGCAAGTAGGTCAACCTCCGTTCATGTGGGAACTATAAAGTTGACTAAGCTCCGTGAAAGGCATATGGGAGGGAGAAAGGAAGGGAGAAGGGAGTCAGGGCTTGAATCTCTCAGAGAGTCCCTTCTTTTGGGAGAAGAGACTTTTAATGGCAATACTTAGACACACAATCTCTGATCTCATTTTCATCTTCAAAATCATCTTGGCAGATTCCACTACCAGCTTTACTCTCATATTTCCATCAATAGCTTTAAGCTCCTCTCCGATCTCCATCCTGAATCTTCCAACCACGATGTCAACAAGGTTCCAGCCCAACTTCATGCCTACCTCAAGTTCATTCATGAAAGAGATGGGCAACACTTACTGCTTCCACCATTTTGACTCAAACAAGGATGTAAAGTTGATAGCCGTATCATTTTGTACACCTTAAGAAAATCTAATGCTCAAATCAGTTGTTAACATCTTCATGCGTCTTTGAAAAAGAGGCACCAGTTCGTCTTCTATGTATAATGGAGTCAAAATCAGGTTCAGCTAAACACAAGACTTAAACTTTCTTTAAACAATATGACCAAAGTTTTACTACTTGTTTAGTCCTGGCAATGCCAAAGCAAATGATCCATATATCCACAGTAGCCAAAGGCGCCAAGTGCTTCAATAACAAAGTGCAACAATTACCTTCACTGAGGACATTCAAATTCTAGAAGTTTGAGATTCACTAACCTGTCTTTGGCGCCTCCTCTGCAAAATACTGAAGGCCCAAGCCATTATGTAACAGGGAAGGAGAAATGCAGCAGCACGAAGCAAGAAAAGCTGTTTAATGCAAAATTAGTGGTGATCAGGTCTAATATCAACTCCAAGGGGGGTGGGGGTGGAAGAAGTATTTAGACAGAATGAACCCTACAGCAAAACAAGGGGTTGAAACTTCAAACATACAGAGAAAAAAGTAGAAGCATCTTCATCTCCATCTGGATTTGTAATGGTCAGAGCATGCCTCAAAAGCAGTAGAGCCATTAACTGACATCAAAAAACATAAACAAATATTGTATAAGAGATCAGGTTTGCACAATGGACATTTATCAAGCAGTTCTACTGTGTCTACATACACAGACACAAATGTGCATGTACATGTGCACATAGATTATAATTATCTACTTCACCTAAGATTGAAAGGGCTTCTCTTTAAAACAACTGGATGTGTTCAACCATTTTGTTTAAATATAAGTAAACCAGCTCCAGATTCCAGTAAAAAGACACCATAGACGAGCACAATAAATTTGCCAATTCCAAAGACAAATCCAGACGAAACTTAAAAACAAAAGACTGGATCTAGAAAGAAAAACCTCTTCATTCCAATTCTACCATCTATTTATAACAGTGTGTTTGTTTCACTGATGAACATACAATGAGAACAGCAGAGCGGCAAAATGCAGCACCACTGGTGTTGGCATATTCATCATAATCTGATTCCAAGAAATGGCGTTCTGCAGCAGCCATTGCTAAGAGACGGGGATCATGTAAGTCCAAAGCTCCAGAGAGCGCCCAGCCTCCGCTGCAAAACGAACAGGAACATTACAGGTAGCAGATCACAAATTTTTCAAATTTCACTTCTAAAACTATAGATGGAGAATCACTGAAGATGTTCATATTCAACTACATAAAAATTGAAAGACTAATGTGGAAAGCCTTAAGGATTTTGACTTACCCAATGTCTATGATAGCCTCATCAGGATTTGGTCGGGGAGGTGGTGCTGTATATCCAGGCTTATATTGCTGTTTAACATTCAGACAAATTAAGATAAGAACTCAAAAGGACTCTTTCGCAAATAAAGACTAAGCAAAATGACTTCAATACAAAGCAAAAAAACAAACAAAGTAATCTGCAGCAAAAATCCTTATAAGTTCTTCAGCTTTTCCCTTTATTGACAAAAATGCATCTAAGGAGCATGCATGTGGCTGAAAAATCATATAATCTACCAGAAAACAAATTCAGGCGGATTGAAGGGAAACTTGACAAAAAAGTACAAAAGTCTGATTCTTCATAAAGTAATGCATTTAATGTTTCGAAAATGTGTAGATTATGAGAGCCTTAAAGCAAATACACTCCTAAACAACCTTGGCGGTAGTGGTTGTAGAACTTTTTCCCACATGGGTTGGCAGGAGGGTGCAACACAAAAGGCTTCCTAGAGGGTTCCGAGTTTCTAGGTTTCCCAAGTACAGTTAACTTAGAGTTCTGAATTACTAATGGGAACCAATGCGTCACTGCAGGAAAGATTGAACCTACTGATAAAAGATCCAGCACAAATCTATATTGACTGCCGGGCACCGAACACAACTAACCTCATGGGAAATCTCACAGTCTATGAGATACAATACTGAGGAGAAGGAATACAAAGATCCCAGAATATTGCAATGATCTTCAGATCATCTTATGTTTTTTTGTTCCCCAAGGTAATAAACATTTTGCAGAAAAAAGCAACATGGCAACTAACCTGATGACATATCTCACATATTACATCTCCTTTCTCATTGCACCAACGTTGCAAGCATTTTCTGTGAGCATACTGAAAATGAGAAGAGCCAAACCTTGTAGAATCAGTTGCACCTTAGAGATCTTTTCAAAGAAAAAAACAATGGCAGAGAAAATAGAAAGAGCATCAATAACATGGAATGATAAAAGAGGAGGAGGAACAGGAGGAGATCAAACCGTGACATAAATTAAGGATGCAAACAAATGAAGCCATACAATAGTATCATTAATGACATCGTTATAGTTGTTTATGAGACCTCCCATATCATCACATGTTCAAATAGCTGAAAAATGTCACATACTATCTTGCTCACAAACGTGCAAATTAATGAAGTGAACTAAGCAATCTCTCGAGGAATCCAATTACTCAAACTAGATTACCCTTGAACATATATTTTGACTGCATCTATAAGAACGTCTCGTGAATGCTTTTGTCATATAAACAATCCTGGGCTTGTTAAAAAGCACTAATAAGTAATAACACACTACCTTCAGACTGCCCCTGCAAGCACAAGGAGACTCAAGGTTCTTGACATGATCCTCATCTTGGCAAATGCGACATTCCCCTAACTGCAGAAGAGGTTGCTCTTCGTCGGAAACCACAGGCTCCTCCCTGTTGGTATCCGTTGAGCTGCCTGAAGCTGGAGAACTGCTTGAAGCATTGTCGACAGAATTACCCTCACCGTGACTTCCTGAGCCACAATCATGCAGCGGGGGCGACGTCAGGCTGTTGACACACACAACCACATGGTTTTCCATTTTTCCGCGGCACTGTATCTCTTATGCTAAGGCTGCACAAATAGAAATAAACGTCATGGTACGTTCCCAAATCCCAACGAGCCAGATATCAGATTAAAAAGATTATATTGCTCTCTGATTCATTGCACAATAAGCAAACAAGATAAGAAATGGCAGCCAGAAATCGATCAGCCAGCAGATAGAAGAAAATCGAGAATAAACTAAGAAAGAAAGAACAATAATGGTCGTATTGTGTAAATAATAGAAGAACCTATCTACCAGAAACAGAATAAAAGCACAAAGCGTATTCTCTCAAGAATCTTACCGTGGAAATTTCCTCAAGACGCGATTTCACTCAAAATGTGAAAATTCAGAAGACAACCAGTTTCTTAATTTATCAGGTAATTTCGGATTCTTCGTTGGTTCCCTCTGAAAACAAAATACAAAAGAATACGAATAAGAAAGACGTATGCTGGTTGGGCTCAAAGGCCTCCTAAAATAGATAAGTCCCTCTTAAATTAGAACAATCTCCAACCAACCCACCATTAAAGCAAAAGAAGACACTCTTCAATTTCAAACCTTTCCTCTAAAAGAAACGTTCGTAATCACGAAAGAAATCAAAATTTACCCCAAAATTGCAAAAGGAATCCAAGTCCTCTTCAGCCCTCCAAAGACGATTAGGTTTTTCTCGCAACAAAATGCAGAAAAAAGAAGACTGAAAAAATTCCATCCCTTTCCTGTCTAGGTGCTCACCTAGGACTCTATTCCAACCCTGTTTTTATTGCTATCCCGTCAGTTACAATTCGTAACGAAGAAACCGAAATTTCTTGCAGAAACACACAATTGAATGCTACATTTTTGCACAAAAATCGAGCGGAAACATGATTAATTCATCGGATCGAAGTCGATCAACAGCAAATTCGGGGGAAAGAGGGAAGGAGAATACTTACCTCCCACAAATCGATGAATGGAGCGTCCGATCAACAGGGTCGAGAAAATCCCAATGAAGCGCGTTGTTGATCACGCAAGGAACGTTATCGCGATCGCGATCACCGCCGTCATCATTACGACTCTGAATACGCGTTGGGGGAGAGAGAAAAACGCAGACCCGAGAACGAGCTGCGTCGGGTCAAATTTGCCCCAGGGTATATTTATACGTTGGGGCGTCAGCCGAACCTGAGGTTCGGATTACGAAGCTGTCGCGTAACCTGAGGCTCAGATGTCACGAAGAAACCTCGAAGTCGCCGGCGGGTAAACCCGGGCCTTCATGGATTTTTCTATTTTTGAAGATTTGTTTATGGATATTTGCATACAGAAGCCCCAAAAAATCGTATTTTCACGAAACCCACCTAAGTTAAAAAATTCTACGTTTTCGGCCTTCCTTGAACTTGAACCTTTTCAGGGTTGTTAAATTTATACAAGGCCCGCAACTGGTAGGACGCTTTGACGCCCTTGCTGCATATGGGGAGTTCAAATCCCGGGGAGCACATGCATTGTGTGTTAGGCTTCGGCCTCCCTTTTGTAACAACAAAAATATCTAAACACGACCCAACAACCCGACCCAGAAAGTATATGTCTATGAGTTTGATGCACTCCATCGCACCAGTCAATTGCCAATTCTACATGGGCCAGGACTTGCTATATTGTTTAAACACGGACTCTACAAGCCGTGTCGTGTATCTTAAAGCGATCCATTTCAAAATGGGTCCAGGTTCGATCAACATATTTTGACATGAACCCAAATTTATCATACCTGCTGACTTGTTTTTAATGTAGAACATGAAATTGTTGACGATATAAACACTTGACACGAAAAAACATGAAAGCGTAACCCGGGAAGTCTATGTTTGTATTTACCTATAGTAAAAGAAAAGGAATCGGGTGTGATCCTGTCAGCATGTTTGGATCCTACCCAACTTTGGATTAAGATCCAAAAATTTTCAACGTAAAAGTATAAAGTAATATCTTCAGGAATAGTGGTAAGCTCCAGATCTGAGCCTGGAATTCACATACTAAGGTGACACGCGGACCCAGGCTACCTAAATCCAATCGTGTCTGACTCGTGATCTGTGATGGACCTTCTAGAAGAGAGGGCAGTCAAATACAATATATTAAAAGATACGCGACTTTTCTTTTAGAAGTGATTGGATGGCATGTCTTGATAGAGATTTCTCTTTCTTTGGTGCTTTATGAAGCCTTAAAATACCGTTTTATCTACGCGTGCAATTTGCTATCATCTTGTGTCATTTCGTGTTCGTGTCAAACATGGGTCAACCATGACCATAGGCTCGTCCCATATTATGGACAGGTACTTTTGGATGATGTCCATATCGAGCTTTTGTAGCAACATTCATGCTTCATGTCGTGTTATCTCGCGTTCGTGTCATCACAAGAAGAGCTCCAGTTATCACCACCACTGCTGCTGCAGCCACCACAGCTCCGCTCGATCCGGGCGATTACATATATATATATCTGTGCATCACCAACAAAAGAAAGCCAGGAGATCTCACTCAACGTGGTTCTCTCCTCTTGGGTGATGTCCATGTTCATTGCACACAAACCTTCACGTCATGTCTTTGTTGAGTTTTCATGTCGTGTCTCGGAAGAGTTTTTGGTAATCCGTGGCAGATTAAAAAATACTTATTTATTTCACATCCACAAAATACTTGTATTTCTTATATACGATGACAACTTAAGAAATTTTGAGATTTCCGATGAAGAACATGTCTCACCTCACCCAAAAGTGGGTCCGTCATTTATGGTAGTTGGTGGATATTGATCTATGAAAGTGACTCATAAAGTTGAAACTATTAAATGTGCTGACCTTCTTTTTTTTCTACGCGACAGGTACCCGAAAGTTCACAAGGACCCCAACTAATTCAGCTCGAACCCGGTCAACAATGCATGTCAATGTAAGAGTTTGGGTCGAGTGTCCCAAGTCCTAACTACTGGTTCTGTAGTGGGGTTAGATAAGAAAGATGAGATTCAATAAGATCAAAAACTGGATACAGGATTTAATGTTTATACTTGAATTCGAACAAATCCATTTGAATCCCCAAGATTGGGCAACACGATTTACATACAAAAGTACAAACCCGACTAGTTATTTGGATTGGATTTCGAGTTCAAATTTGCATATGGATCCGATTTCACAAGATTAACTGACGTTAGGTTCTGACCTCAATCCCGACCATTGACTCCCTAAAGGGTGAGAGAGTTACTGGATTTTAATATTTATTAGTAAGATAAACTATTTCATATTAAAAATGCTAAAACAATAATCATATTATTTTACAATATGTTTACCTTATAAACTTCAGGTTTTGGTTCCATACTACTGATTCCAGTCTTTTTAAAAACAAAAGTATAATTTTATATATTTTTAATAAAATTACTTGTTTAAGGTGGTTTCGGACTCAAACCAGAACCAGTAGTGTTCGGTTATGATTCCAGATTATGAGCTAACGGGGACGGGACATGTTTAGCTAATTTAAATGGAAAGAGCTGACCTTGAGTTGCTGAAAACACAATCAAGCCTTGCTCCACACCTAGTGAATTTGGTTATACAGTCTTATTCAGCACTGTGCTCCATCTTGCATCACACTAGCATTGAAAGTTTTCTTAGTTGTTAGGCCTTTCTTGGTTTTTGTTAAATATTAGCATTTCTAAAGTACTCTGTTCTGGATAATATTTTTCTATAAGTTCAAGATTATATATTTGTTATTAAAATATCACTCTTATGATTAGAAGTAAACATGGTTGGTTTGGAACTGGTCCGACGGTTTCAATTTGAACCAAACTAGATTAAGAACCAGAACCGGTCAATCGATACCCTAAATCGGGAACTTCTTGTTCGGATTTGGTTCTATTCTTAATGGAACCAAGGTCATGCCAGAACAGGAACCGGTGGTTCGAAACTGTTGGCTTCATAATTTTTTTCGAAAATTCAGAAACTTTTTATATTTTTTCTAGTTTCGAATGGTTTAAGACTGAAACCGGAACTAAAACCGACTTAATCTTGATTTGATTCTGAATCTTGGTTTTGGGAGAATCAAAACCAGTAAAACTAGTAATTTGGAACTGCTGATTTCGATTCTGAGTAGACCATTTGAGGTGTTAGTTTCTGACCTAACAGTTACACAACCCGAAAAGTTCATATCTGAGTTCCAGGTATCAAACAATCGAGTCATGTTCAGTACCTGATCTATTTTGCAAAGGAAAAGGTTGTGTTTGTTCTTACCCAAAGTCAAGTCGTGTTTAGATTGCCTTACTTTTTAGACGAACCCGAAGTGAATGACAGTGGAGAGGGCTCCCTTTAGGGTGAGATGAGACATGCGCCTCAACCTTAAATCTGAGAAATTTGTGGGTTCAAAACTATATAAAAAAATATAAATGTTTTATGAAAATAAAATATAAATACGCTTCATCCTAAATATAAGTGCACCTCACCCAAAAAAAATTCCTTGATCCGACCTGACGGCACGTTCCACCAACCACCCGAGTCAAATTAGGATGCTTGTGACACATCCATTAACATATAATTGAGAGAGAATTTGGAGAATAAGGGTTTTGGAATATAATGCAAAAGCCTGTGATTCTGGTTTTGGCTAAGAACCAACAATCTTAAATAAGTCTAAACTTTGAAATTTTGATAGCCAATGGATCAAGTGCTGGCAAATCTTGCAAAAGGACACTAGAAAATTTCTGTTCTGGTCGTGTTCGTGTCATGGCATTTCGTGTTCATGTTGTCTTTGGGTGGACGAACAAAGACATCCTGATACCTTTGGTGAACAAGGCCACAGACTCTTGTCTGTTGGGATTCGTGTCAGTGTAATAATGCTCTTTGAGTATTGTCATGTTATTTCATGTTCATATCAAAGACAAGTCGAGCAGACATAACTTGATCCCTTTTGTGTTGCTTTTGGTTGGTACGAGTAGACATGTTGGGTTTCTGGTAAATGAAATGTGGAATTGGAACCGAACTGAACCTTCTTGAAACCGGTTCTGATTGCGGTTTTGAAACTGTCAGTTTCGAAACGGTTTTGGTTCCAATTTAAAAATCATCCTCAAATCACTGGCACCAACTTGAAAAACTTTTTTTAAATACAAGGCCATTGCGCCCTCTCATAGTAGAACTTGATGGAAAGCCTGCAATTGAGCTAATGACAATTTATTTGAGATTTTAAAAAATATTTAAAGCTTTGTTTTCTGAAAATTAGCTCCGTCTAGTATGAAAAAAGGCTTAATTGCTGTTGTTTGTTTTTTTAAAATACAATGGTGATACACCCTCTAGAAGTCAGACTCCCCACTACACGATGTGAAATACTTTTCCATTGAAGTACCGATGTGTTTGTCATAAAGAATTTTAAAAAATAATATTTAAAACACCAATTTTCAGAGACCGCCAATCATAACTGACTCGGGAGGATCCAAATCCCAATTATGGTTTCGGAGCCGGTTTGATTGGTTCTACAAGCAGTTCGGGTTCTGATTTGAACGGGTCATGTGGAGGCACGAGCATGGATTGAACCTTTGCGTTTTTGTTGTGCATCCAAACCTTTGTTACATTGCCAGTCCTATATTGCGCGAAGGTGCTGTATTTTGACTCACAAAATAGTCTCTCTCACTGTGTGCGTGCCTGCGTGTGTGTGTGCGAGGGAGTTTGATATTCTTAAAAAACCTCGAGTTCCACAAAATGAACGTTACATGTCAGCTTTTGGTTTTTTTGGAGAGGAGTTTCATGTTCGACGATCTTCCAAACATAATGGTGTTCGTTCAGCCAAAAAGTGGTTGCAAACAGCCTCTTAATACAATTAGTTTGTAAGACTCTCTCTATATATACATATATATTTATATATACATATACATATACATATACATATATACATATATGTATATACTTCTAAATTGGCACTAGCCACATCTATTAAAAAGATTAGAGTTTTCCGGCAAAGTTGCTCAATTTGATTCAAGCGCAAACTAGAAGAGTTCATAGATTGGAACATCGCATTCTCATTTATATTTTCAATGCAAATTCTAAATATAAACGATCTCATCATCCAAAAGCTGTATTCATTGCCTCAGTGTTGTTACAGTATAAACATACAAAATATACTTACAGTCTGCGTATTTATTCACCAGTTATTACACTATATACACTAATTATTCTACAATCACGTAGTTAGATTATGAAAGGAAGATGAGAGAACTCATAATCACAAAGAAGGATACAGTCGATCCTTTGAAATTATGCATGAGGCAATGAGGGATGATGGAGTTGATGACGGGTGACAGCATGGAGCTCATCATCATCGACGCGGCGAGTTTTGAAAGGTGAAGAAGCCAGTGGAGTGCCTTCTGCTGTATTGTCTGTCAAGCGGATGAAGTTGTATGACCAAGCAGCCAGTTGTGTATCTGCACGACAACTCGCCGTGACCATGTTCATCAACCACTAAAAACTTCCTCTTCACTTACATTTTGTGGTGAATCCAAACTCCCATATTTTATGGACATAAACTCTCTGCAGACATTGACCTTTCATTACAGTCACAGGTGGATCTGGAAATTTTTTCCTAAACGGTGAATACGTTGAGGAGGAAGAAGAGGGTTGGAAGAAAATAACAAAAAATAATTTAGCTTAAGTTGAGTTAATAGTTAACATTGGCATGCTATCAAACCTTATGAAAACAAAGATTCTAGATAGCATACTCCATGAAGTATGAGAGAAGGCATAGTTGTTGTTTTTGTTTATATTCCTTTTGTACGAGATAAAATACCCATGTGATAGTCATTTTTTCATCATTGGGATGATGAATTTTCAATTTTTCACGTATGAAGGGTGGCTTTGAAGGAGGAGGAGAAGGAACTCTCGACCTGCAATAGCTAGAAGAGGAGGATTTATTCAATCACATAGTTTGGGCTTCTAGACAAGGGCGCCCTTATCGCAAGCTATTTGATTGTATCAAAAGGTCGCAGAAATTAGAATTTCCCTATTGAGTTGGGTCATTTCAGGACAAGCTGATCATTTATCATAAAGAGAATAAGTTTTTAGAGAATGATTCGGAGCTCTTACTATGTGGAACCTAGCATTACCATACACAAGATAGATCTTCCAAAGAACAAGGAAAATGCAGTCACATACACGCAGACCCAGAATAGAATTAATTTTCTTAGGATTCCGGCGAAAATTCTGTCACATACGTTGCCATAGAGTTCCAGTTTTCCTGAAACATATTATTCACATCCCATGTGATTCAAGGCATGGGTTTTAGAATTTGAAGACCACAAGATATTAATAAGATAAGAATGTAACCCTCCGACTGCAAGCCGATCATTTCAGTCACAGCCTTTTCCAGCGAGGCCCATAACACTCACTAGCAGTAGGGCTCACCCAATATTGGTCCTACAAGGTACACCCAAATTGCCTCGTAATCACTGCTGGCGACCGCCGGGCCTATGGTTCTGGCAGGGTTCATTGATCCTCCTGAGATTGGCCTGTCAACACCACAATTTTGGCAATGATCAATCTAACAGAAACTCATTAGTTTTTACAAATATTATTCCTTTCCAAATTCCCTTTTCCCGTTTTAAGCATGCAGAAAGGGTGAATGATTCAAACATGGGAATTTTAAGTGATTAATTTGATGTCAAATTTAACCTTTTCATTATATAAATATAAGAACATAGTCCATTCGCACACTCAATCATGCTTAGATCTCTTTAAAGATCTCAACCTTTCGATCTTTAAAATCAACGATCAAGACCTTTAAGAGAAAAAGTAAAATAGTATCATGTGCATTTAGTGGACTAATAGTACTTTTTTTTGTTCTAATTCAAATTTGAACCACTTATCTAAACAATTGAACAACTGAGATCTTTAAAGATATTTAAACATCAATATGTGTTAAAATCTAGATTTCTTATGAAAAACCATGGCGGATCAGAACAAAGAAAACCTAAAATTGAATTCCTAGAGCAGCAAGTGACACTAGGGTGGCAATTTTGTGTTTCAACTCATGTTTTTGTCATGCCAATGTTTATTTGCATTAAAAACAGGTCAACCCACACCCGACCTGACTTTTTTATGTGTTACTTTGGGTTGACACAAATTTAGAATGTTCGGGCCTTGTTTGTGGTGGCTTTCTTGTGGTGGGCCTTGTTTGTCTTGAGCCCTTGTATAAGATGGGAAGTATTCTTTTCTTTAATACTTTGTCTTGTCTTTAGTAGCCGCTAGTATGAGAAAAGGCTTAGTTGTTGTTGTTGTGGTAGTGCTTAATAAGAGTTCCATATTTTGAGTTGTTAGCATTGGTGGGTTGTGCACATTTTGCTACCAATAAATCACTTTACTTGTATTAAAGTTCTCTGTTGCCTCCCAAATAAGAGTTCCGTATTAAAGTTTAGAAATACACAAATACACATTCAACTATCGGTTATCAAGAAATAAATCATTAAGGTTTAGAAATTTCATTTAAACGTTCACCTTTTCAAAGAATGCATCAATTGCTCTCCTCCGTAAAGCGTGTAACTTGATGGTTAACCCTTAAAAAACCTAATTGATGACATCCCTCCGTGAAAACATCATCACTGTTCCTCACAAAGCCAAGTGGGAGGCATAATTCACATAGAATGAATAAAAAATGTTTTTTTCTAAATCTAAAGTACAGTTTGATGTATACTTTGAAAACGTCAACAGTATTTCATCCAACAATTACGTGGTATTTAGAAATAGCTGATTATTTAGGCTTGTAATCTTCTCTGCACGTTAGTGCATGTGGTATTGGGTACCATGTGCTCATGCCCGTGGTTTATGCTCTTTATCACCTTAGTTCGAAATCGAGTGACGCTATTAACTAATGAGTTTATGTGGTAATGATGTAACGAATAATGTTATAAGAGAACGCAGCAAACAAAGGGATAAGAGAGCAAGTGATGAAATCTCAGTTCTCTCTCTCTCTCTCTCTCTCTCTCTCTCTCTCTCTCTCTCTCTCTCTATATATATATATATATATATATATATATATATATATATATATATATATATATATATATATATATATATATATATATATGAATCAAACCAGTTGAGGTTTAAAGCATGTGATAGGGTGGGGTTCACATATGTGGGCCCAACCAATCAAATTTAAAAGTATATACAACGACAACTAAGCCGTTTCTCATACTAGATGGGGTTGGCTACATGATTTTTTTTTGTTTCCACATAGCCGTATCATGTGCCATGCTACAATTAACTCAATATAAAGTAGATCATTCTTTATAGGGTTTTTTCAACACTTTTGTGGTTATCCTCTTCCTCTTTTAATATTTTTACAATCTAATTTTTCATATTTTCTTATGAGTGTCATTTAGTCATCTTTTTAAATGTCCAAACTATCATAAACGGCTTTTCCTTATTTTATCCTCTATTGGTGCTACTCCCAATTGGTTTCTAATAACCTCATTATGTATACGGTATTTCTTTGTGTGACCACTCATTCATCTCAACATCTCCATTTTTGTTACATACATCTTTTACACATTTTGATGACTAACTACCCAACACTCGTAATCATAAAACATAGCATGTCTAATTGCTACTATATTTACTTTTTAACTTTAATGATACTTTTTTATCACAGAGAATACCATATGTCCCTTTCCATATTAATCAACCGGCATTAATACTATGCATAAGATCTCCATCACTTTGAAAGATTGATCATAGGTATTTAAAACTTTCCTTATGAGAGATACAATGTGTGTCAATCTTAAATTTTATATCCTCTGAAGTATCCAAATGATCAAAATTATATATATAAAGTTACTACATCCTATCCACCACGGATGCTATCCATTTATAATAGAAGATTTCTTTCTACTATCATAAGTATAATAAAATTATTCTTTATTATTTTTCAAATACCTTTATAACTTTAAAATTACACACATGTCAACATAAGTGAACAAGCTTAGTGGTCGATAAGATATGGTATATATATATAATATGATACATGAGTATACATATTTATACTCAAACATCTTTTAAAGCTTTCAACCATTCAATAAGTGATTTGAATGATTGAAATTTAAATTTTAAAGTCAAAATGTGCTATGATACTTTTTCCAAGTATATTATATACACTTGATATTATTTTGCTTTTTTGCCTTTTGCTTTAAAGATATATGTACGGTTGAGATCTTTTAAGAGATTTTAACATCAATTAGCATGTGAACGAACTATGTTCTCTCTCTATAAATTAGCATCAACTGTGTGGGTTGAGATCTTTTAAGAGATTTTAGCATTATTAGTGAGTGGGCGAATGGACTATTCACTTTCTCTCTATATATATATGCGTGTGTATCTCTTCTTAATACATTTGTGGAGATGCAAATATTAAAGCATCTTAACGAACTTGAAAAGACTATAGAAGCGCTTTCATTTCTGAGTTATCCATGCAGGTGTATATATAGAGATGTTAATTAACAAGTTGAACTATCACTATCTTCCTCTCTACTCATCTGCTATCTAATATACAGCCTCTTTCTACGTCAAGTGGTGGACATTTCAGTGTTAAATGTGGCTGGAGTAAACCCATGATAAGTTGGGCTTCAACTGATCAGAACTATTCGGCTGCAGACTGAAGGGGAAACCAAGTGCTGCTATTGCTGCCAACTGGCCATTGACAAAGCTGTTACTGTAAGGCTTCCTCAGGAATGCTTCATCTCCCTCATTCTGCTGGTGCTGCTGAAGCAAACTGGGTTCATGTTGGGTCAGATGTTGTCCTAAGTTGATCCGCGCTGCGATCTTGTTGGTATCATCACCATTTAAGCCTGAGGAGAGGCTTACAAGCATATCAATTGGTGAGACGTTGACATTAGAGGAGGCCTCTGTCCATGGAATTGACAATGCAGACGCTCCTTTGCTGGCTTCCATCATTGGTTTGTTGTACGCCGGAAAATCGACAGATGAGAAGTGCACCGCCGCCGAGGAGGTTTGCAAACCATTGATGTTGCAGGAGAATTGGATCCCTGAGCCTGTACTCTCATGAGAAGACGAGTCTATCTCGGTACTAGGCTGATTATTGGAGTTGTTTGCACTTGGAAGGAGTAATGCACTTGGGTGGAGATCTGTTTCAATTTCTGGGGATGACCAAGAGTTGTGAGATTGCGCTCTCTGAGGCGTCGGATTGTTTTTCTTGAATATCCTGCAGATTGCCCATGAATCCTGATCATTAAAAGTAAGAACCATTAGCACTGGACATTAAGCCACACAGACATGCTTGAAATGCCTAAAAACCTAAGAATCCACTATTTACACATTATTTTTCTTATTTAAGGTTGAATTTATAAGCTAAAACAGGGAAACCACCGTTTATAAATCTCCATTATTCAGTAATATATATATATATATATATATATATATATATATATATATATATATAAAGAAAGAGAGAAAGAGAGAGAGCTAGTCGACACTAGTGGATTTAGCTATGACCTTTTTAAAAAGTTTAATGGCTCAAAAAGCATGTATATATATATATATATATATATATATATATATATATATATATATATATATATATATATATATAACTAAGAAGACGGGTGGATTTATTTTTGACAGACTCACATTGGGTGGGATGTTTTCATCCAGGGGCCTCTTTGTTGCGGAGGTGGGATCCATGAGAGAGGGTAGCCTGAATTCATGCATCATCCATTCTGTTTTGACTCCTCTGGCAGCTCTCCCTCTATAGAAAACCAGCGACTTTTTCAGTCCAATGCACTTGGTTCCTTGAGAGGAGTAGATGGGCCTGTCTGTTCCTGTGGCCTTCCAGAAGCCGGCTCCAGTGACTCGGTTCGGCCGGGCACTATTTCGGTATTTCCGGTCCCTCGGGCAGCAGAAGTACCATTCCTTCTCTCCGACAATCGCCAGATCTTCAATCAATATGAGCAGAGAGATTCAAACTCGTTAGATTTGATTAATTCCAAAACTTCACAAAGAGGAGAAATTTCCAAATTTGAGTTTTTAATAAAAACTTGATGCGTTCTCTAACAAAAGGATCCATATGCGAGTTACGAAGGCAAGTTACATATGTTATCAGAGAGATGAGGAAACAGCTAAACATACTTGGAAGATCCCACGGATCATACTTGTAGATATCGAGCTGCTTGATCAACTCAACAACGAGGGATCTCTGCTGAATCTTCCTTTTCAGATAAAATTCCACCAACTCTTCGTCTGTTGGATGAAACCTGAACCCTGGCAGCATCACCTCATCAACCTGCAGCTGCTTCTGTGATTCATGTACCTTCTCCTCCATCTATCCCTTCTCTCTCCCCCTCTCTCTGTTCCCACGAAGGAACAATACTTTTTCCGTTCTTTTCAACCAGTTTGATTGTATCTACAGACGGTAGCTACACTTGTGAGAAATCGAGGAATGAGAAGCAGTAACGTTCAACGAATATATATAGAACCGAAGATTTCACCGTAGAGAGCTCAGCAGAAAGCTGCACTCCCCAATGAATCACAGTGACCGATGCCATTTTATGCTTCCTTGCAGGGAGTCTGCCGCCGGAGCTTAGGCCGATAATAAGGAGAGTTTGGTATTGGAAGCAAGACAGTTAAGCTTTACATAACAATCCCACACACAAGGATATGATCGAATTTATAGAAAATTACCAACAAAAACAATTCAGACTGAATCTCAATGCTACTGTTGACTGAAGAAGGATTGCAAATCTTAAATCCTGTGTTATGATCTCAAGGAGCTTCAATTTCAGCAGCCTTTGGGATGTACAATAACTAAAAGTAATTCACACGTATGGTGGTACTGAGTTTTCTCATTATCCCCACTCGAACCAAGAAAAGTAAAGATTTAATATGGGTTTAAAACACAAAATCTCCATAAACACACGCACGCACGCACGCACACACACATATATGTATACATATATATAATGAATTCCTCTTTTTTTGGTATTCTCCTGGCAAAAGCGGACCTGCCCCAACTTAAATCACAAAAGGGAAAACATTTTCCTCGTTCTTATTCCCTCGAATTATAAATCACATATATGTATACATATATATAATGAATTCCTCTTTTTTTGGTATTCTCCTGGCAAAAGCGGACCTGCCCCAACTTAAATCACAAAAGGGAAAACATTTTCCTCGTTCTTATTCCCTCGAATTATAAATCATTTGTTTTCGGGGTATGTCATCTTGGGATCTTTTAAATAGATGGACCCTCAAAATCTGAAAATGCTAAAGTTTGTAATAGAGATTTAAATAAAGTTTGGAGGCCGTCCCAATTTATTTTAGCCCTTCTTCAAATATTAATTGCAATTGGTCCCCTCCATCTTTCGGTATTGCTGATATAAGGTTAGAAGTTGGAAGCCAGCAAACTCTGGCACTTTTAGAGCAGGAGGATCCGGGCACCCACTTTGTTTTTTGAATAAGAGCGTTGTGATGCAAGTTCCGCTGACTGCCCCTCATGCTTTTAGTCTTTTGTTTTCTCCCCTAAGAGAGAGGATTCTAATATCAAAACAGGCCTCAAAATCGGCACCTGGCTTTTCTTCTCAAACTGTTTCCCCTTGTTCTCTTCTTATTGTGTTGAGCTATGTATGATTCCTTTGGCTAGAAATCGTGTCATAAGGACCTTCAAGTTGAAGGTCTCGGGTTTGATCCCTGGAATATGTTTGTGTAGTAAGCGTCTGCTGGAGTTCAGTTCAGAACAGAAGGAAAAAGTAGTCAATTCAGTTCAGACAAATTAAAATAGCAGCAGCAAAACGAGCAATATATAGCTCACCTCGCTACGATTGAAGATCATGAGTTCGATATCCCAGGGCATGCTTCACGCATCCATCTCCCACTGTACCAAGAAAAGAAGAACAAAAGGAGTATCCACATTTTTTTCCTGATTCATTCAAAGTTGCGCCATATAACATACCCAAAACCAAACCATCTCGACTTTTTTCGTTTTTAACGACTGTGCTCGATTTACCTAGAGTAAAAAAAGTAAGATCATGTTTTACTGTTTCCTTTCAACAATTGGCATCTTTGTAAAAGCCTTGGGAAGTCATGGAAAATGAAATCTCTATGTCTGAAATTCAAAACAAGCATTTCCAAAATTAAATTTATCTTGAAACCAAGAAATGTAAGTTGAAGTGGTCTAAATCGATAAACAAGCATGGTTATTTATAGTATTTTCCATTAAATAGGATTTTTTTTTGTTACAAGAGGAGGCTGAAGCCTAACACACACACACACCCTGAGAGTCGAGCTCCCTACCATCATCACCAACTACTGCTATGCAGGGAGCAGTGGGATTAACCCTTAATAAATGACAGTGAGGTGAGTGGCAGTCAAAATCCACATATTGAGCACTCTCTTTGGGACCAACTCTTGTCTCTTTTTCTTGACCTTGGTTTTGACACACCAAGCGTGCAACATAAGTTTATTATTATTATTTTTATTTTTAAAAAATAAACAAAGAGTCAAAGCCTTCAAACCCAAGTTTCCTTCCCTTGTGTGCCATTCTTTGTGCATTTATCAACTTTGAGGAAGATCCATGCTCCCCACGTGTGTGTTGAACACTTTGGTAATAGATTACTCTTAAAAAGGATGTCCCATTAAAAAAGAGAGACGAGGGTTCCATGTTTAAAGCACCAATTTCTCACTTTTTCGTTGGAAATTCTTAGTTAAAATCATTTAAAACAAATATTTATAGAAAATTTGGTGGGTTCTTCTTAAAAACTTGCTTTTATTACTCAAAACTAGGTATGCATGCCCCCAATATGGAACTCACGACCTTCCTCTTGTGAGTGAGTCCCATGAAAGATGAATCAACGCTCTGAGTGCAGAAAATGGTTGCATTTTGATTTCTGACTGTCCAAAAGAGCCATTTATATCACACTAATGACGATGTCGAAGATAACACCAATCAATTAATGCGCTTGAAATTTAGACTTTGACTATGATCTTGGCATTGCTCAAAGCTGAGAACGATGAATGCTACAGTGTTCTCCCAAGTCTTTTGGGTCAGTGTTCGCTTGATCTTTAAGTCACCATTAATGGCTGTTTCCTTTTGAGCACAGCTTTTGAAATGTTGGTCTTAGATTCATAGGGTAGATATTTCGATGGGTGGCCAACCGTCGAAATAAATCAGGGATTTTCTAATGATTCTGAACCATCGACAGCTTCGACACAAGCATCAAACAAACCCAAGCTCATGTTAGTAACTGTTTTTTTGTTACAAGAGGAGGCCGAAGCCTAACGCCCACACACCCACACATGCACCCCTATGAGAGTCGAATTCCTCACCAGTAGCAACAGCGCTAGAGCGTCCTATCATTGAGCTAACCCGATGAGTGCAAACCCTTAATAGCGTCAAACAGAGTTATTCAATGGTTGCAAACCATTAAATAGCTTCAAATCTACATGGCTGATTAGAAACTGGCTTTGCCTGATTGAATGAAGCCTTAAATAGCTTCATATAATATAGACATGCACCCTATGGGAATCTACATGGCATGCCGTGGATATCGAACTCATGACATTCAACTTGAAGGTTCTTTCAAGTTAACCGCCTCCGCCGAAGAATGGGTTTTTGTGCAAATTGAAGTAAGAGCATATGCAAGTATCAATTGGTCGAGAAAAAGAACTCCATCTTGTTAGTTGCCTTAAGATGGAACTAGGGCTGGTGACACTGCTAGTGGATCAGCTCGTTCTACCGGTTCCTAGATCGGTTCGTCCACCGGCTTGTCAGCCCATGAAGCTCACCATGAAAAGTTGATTGTTCTGTCCCGAAGGGGCATATCTGTCTAGAGGGTTGCCTTCTCACAGAAGGTCAGGAGTTCAATACCCGTTTGCGCATCTGGTAGGTAGGGGTCTGCCTAACCCAAGCTTGCCTTCGTCGTAAACTCATAAGCTGATGTAAACTTTCCTTATACTGCTTAATTATTGAATGATCATCTACATGTGAAATATAGGCGGTTCTTTTAGGCAATACACGACGTTGTTTTGAATATGAGTTTAAAAGCACATAGAGACAAGTTAAAATTGCTTTATGAGACTTGTTCATTTGGTACAATGGGGAGGCCAAAGCCTATGCTCGATGACACCTGCTACCAGTATCAAACTCACGACTTTTAACTTGTGAGTCAACCCACGAGCCAAGTGGAATATATATATATATATATGTCTTTTCCGACTGTACTAGTTTGAACCGTCAAGCTCATCCAAAACCGACCATGTCTCGCTTGAACAATGGAGATAAGAATGATGTCTTTGATTATTCACATCTATTATGCAAAACACTTTCAATTAGACCATGTGACACACATTTGTGTGGAGCTAGGGGTCGAGTCACAAGCCCAAGGTCACACCTTCGATATCTGGGGCGTGCATCCTCGGGAAAAGAGGAAGATAAATCCTGACTTTGAAAAGTTGAGCTCATAGGAAAAGGTAGGCCGGAAGCAGTGAGAAGACATAGTAATGGCATCATTTCCGGCGAGCAATCGCGACATTGAGATGACTGTCAATGGATCTCAGGAGAACTCTGCGCCGAGCAACCTGATGAACGATACATGGGCCACTGCTCCTCAGAACTCTTATGATCGCCTATTCTTACCTCAACTTATTAGAAAGGTTGTATCTTCCATCCTCCCTTAAATCTATTTCTCATATTACATACAAGTTCAACATCCAAATCGAAATCTTAAAAGCGACTCCATGAATGACCCATGGTGCACATTAATTTTATTTTCAGAGTGGCCGAGA
>JAYKKT010000075.1:5947500-6190000 GCA_036023115.1 Brasenia schreberi | reverse complement strand
AGAAGGTATATTTAAACAGAAAGTCCTTCAAGGAGATGTTTGGAATTATGTTGGCACACCCTCTAATATGTGGAACAATATGGCTATACATATTAGGAAAGTGGCGAAAGATGTGTTAGGGGTATCTAAGGGAGGTGTACCGGCACAAAAAGAAGCTTGGTGGTGGAGTGAAATAGTACAAAATAAAATCAAGGCAAAGAGGGCATGTTACAAATTACATTACGCTAAGAAAACTAGTGAAACTTTAGAAGCTTATAAGAAAGCAAAGAAGGAAGCAAAAAAGGCCGTTAGTGAAGCAAAAGCTAAGATTTGGGAGGACTTATATAAAAAACTCAACTCAAAAGAGGGTGAAAGAGATATTTTTAGGATAGCTAGGGCTAGAGATAAGAAAACTAAAGATCTAAATTTTGTTAGATGCATAAAAGACGAGGATGAAAAAATTCTAGTGGCAAATGATGATATAAGAAATAGATGGAAAAACTATTTTTATAATCTTTTTAATGAAAATAAAGATGTTAGTATTAGTTTAGGAGATTTAGCCAAGTCAGAAAAGTATATAAACCACAATTTCTACCGACGTATTCAAAAGAATGAAGTCAAAGAGGCTCTTAAACATATGAAGAGTGGTAAATCGGTAGGACCAGATAATATTCCTATAGAAGTTTGGAAAATACTAGGAGAAATAGGAATCACTTGGCTCACAAGACTATTTAATGAAATATGAAAAAACCAAAAGATGCCCGAGGAATGGAGAGTAAGTACACTTATACCCGTATATAAGAACAAGGGAGACATTCAAAATTGTGTGAATTATCGAGGTATCAAGTTAATGAGTCATACTATGAAATTATGGGAAAGAATTATCGAACGTAGGTTAAGACAAGTATCAAGTACAACAGAGAACCAATTTGGATTTATGCCAGGTAGATCTACTATTGAAGCGATTCACCTTCTGAGACGTCTTATGGAACATTTTAGAGCAAAAAAGAAAGACCTTCACATGATATTTATTGATCTAGAAAAAGCTTATGATAGGGTACCGAGGGAGGTTCTTTGGAGAACTTTGGAAAAAAGAGGTATCCCATTGACATATATTAACCTTATAAGATACATGTATGATGGTGCAAAAACATGTGTGAGGACTCATGAAGGAACGACAGACTTCTTTGAAGTTAATATTGGGTTACATCAAGGATTAACTTTAAGTCCATACTTATTTATAATGGTGATGGATGAGTTAACAAAACATATTCAAGATGAAGTACCTTGGTGTATGTTATTTGCAGATGATATTGTATTAGTGGAGGAGTCTAAGGAAAAAGTTAATAGAAAATTGGAACTATGGAGAGAAACATTAGAAAACAAAGGCCTCCAACTTAGTAGAACAAAGACAGAATATATGGAATGTAAGTTTGATCATTTGGCTACTTCAGAGGACATAGAAATTAAAATTGGCACACATTGCATTCCCCAAAAGGAAAGTTTTAAATACCTAGGGTCAATTTTTCAAAGTGATGGAAGAATTGATGGAGATGTTACACATAGAATTAATGCTGGTTGGTTAAAATGGAGAGGAGCATCAGGTATTCTTTGTGATAAGAAGATACCATTAAAATTAAAAGGTAAATATTATAGAGCAGCAATTAGGCCTGCCATGTTTTATGGTTCTGAGTGTTGGGCAGTTAATCATCAACATGTACAAAAGATGTCTGTGACAGAAATGAAGATGTTGAGATGGATGAGTGGCCATACAAGAAAAGACCGTATACATAATGAGGTTATTAGAAACAAATTAGGAGTGGCACCAATAGAGGATAAAATGAGAGAACATCGTTTAAGATGGTTTGGACATATAGAAAGAAGATCAAAAGAAGAACCTGTAAGAAGGTTAGAAAAACTAAATTTGGAAAGTATTAAAAGAGGTAGAGGACGACCACAAAAGTGTTGGAAAGAAACAATAAAGAATGATCTAGTTTATTGGGAGTTAACTGCTAACATGGCACACGATAGGGATTTGTGGAAACAAAGAATCCATGTAGCCGACCCCGTCTAGTATGGGAAAAGGCTTAGTTGTTGTTGTTGTTGTTGTATATATATATGTATATATGTATATATATGTGTACATATATATTATGTGTGTGTGTGTAAACCCACCCCACTAGCAAACCAGTATTTTGAGAGGCGAGAGTGGCTCCGTGTCTAAAGCCATAACTGTTGCAATTATGTATATATATGTGTATATATATTATGTGTGTGTGTGTAAACCCACCCCACTAGCAAACCAGTATTTTGAGAGGCGAGAGTGGCTCCGTGTCTAAAGCCATAACTGTTGCAATTGGAATCTATGTTGCGATAGCAAATCGAAGGGGTGGGAGTCGCATCTGTGCCTGTAATCTGGAAGTCAAAGGGCATTCTCCACCGAGTTAACCATTACATCAGAGTATTCCGCTGAAGAACTGAACGGCAAGTCATGAATTCAACACTTCAGAGTGTGCAATTGGCTTCGACTTTCACAGTGTAACAAAAAGAGAAACAAGTAGGAATGTTCATGGGACGGGGTGGCACTGCGATCATGGTGCCCATTCACGCCCCCAGTTGAGGATTCATCCTCGCCTCCATCTCTACGGTCGCATGCTCTTGGAGTTTCTGCAGGGGCCATTTTCGTGAAGAACCAGTGGAAGTCCTACTAAAGCTGGACTCGATAAAGCTTGATATTTTCAAACTTGATCGACCATAGTTGAATTAAAATTTTACAAAAGGTACAGTATCTCATAATCGTATCATATTTTGAATTAAGCACAAACTACATGAAGTATATATAGTATACAAGAATAGTGTACGACACTAGTATGAACTAACTATTTCTTTTTATAAATGTGTCATCCTCTTCATCTTTTTAGCAAGAAAAGATATGGAGTCAAGGCTGATCCACGTTGAAGAGTTTTCCGCTTCCTCCAACCCCGACACCCATTTTCAACCCCCACAATCAACGTTCTTAAAAATAAGGACACAAATCACAAGAGAGAATGAAAGGGAGACTTTTGAACTTCTAAGGGAAACAAATTGGCGCTTAAATGAATCTCAATCGCAGCTTTCATCAGAGATGCTTCTGGACCGAATAGCCATTGTTCGTTGCTCGCCAAGCTAAACCCAGTTTTACGTTGAAAAGTTGTTGCATTAATTAGCCAAGCACATAGCTCAGATGTTACCATGGAATCCAGCGCGTATGAAATGATAAAGCACAGTGGCTACCCAATAATCGGATGGATACCGCCGCCAAGCCGTATAAGGTACCGCCGCCACAAAACCAGAAGCAGCGGGTAAATCACGAGGTACTTTATTGCCAAGTTGTAGAAGGTGAAATGGATCGCATGAGATTGCAACTTGCTTTGAAGGGCAGCCATATGGTTGAATTGAATACGATCAAAAAGGGATAACTAAATGCTTAATGTCTTTTGGTGCATAATATTACATACATCTTCATGTTGGATCTTTGAGAATAGAGATTTGAATTAAAAGTATCATTTTGCAGTTAATGGAACACCATATGCATTAAGCCCAAACTAATACAATCTCCACATATCAAATGGTAGAGATGTTAATACAATATTTTGATGCCCTATACGATCAAATGCTCCAGCAATAATCAGCACAAACTGAACGAAGTGAATGGCAACTAAACCTGACAAAAGAGAGACCTAAGGTTTATATCTCAGATATAATCAACAGTAGCAAATGAGATATGACCCCTAAGAACAACCAACAGAAGCAGCAAACGGAGAGAAAGACAGATTTGTCGTCAAACTGGAGAAGCTTAAACATGTCTAAGTATTTCTTCTACATAAATTACTCATAATGGCACACTCGAAATCACTACCATTCATCGTCATCTGGCAAAATTTCTTCTCAGAGAAACGGGTGGTGCCCTAACTCTTAGCAGCCTGTTTATCCTTGGCTTTCTGGATCTTCAAGACCTTTTTCACGATTTTCTGCTCTTCAACCAAGAAGGCCCGAATGATTCTGCAATTCAACAAAACAATCCTGAAGATATAAGAACCGCTGCTTTCCATGTATCAATTTTTCTCACAAATTTGAAAAAGTTGCAAAGAAATAAAAAAACATATTTGACCTTTCTCTGACAGCACTTCCAGATAAAACCCCGCCATAAGCTCTGTTGACGGTCCTCCTATTCCTTGATAATCTAGACCTCGTGTATTCAGCTGGCCTCAAGTGTGGAATCTGTGAATAAAAACAAACAGCCATATTATTTGAATGTTCCATCCTCTTGAACCTGTCCTTAAAGGGGAATTAAGTAATGGAATATGAATTATTATCGTGTATTTTTGTCCAAACGCCTTCATGTGTTTATGCTTCTGTACCCGCACATGTGAATTCTTGTGAAGTCTCAAAAGCTTCTACAGCTTTTGCATGTAGAGACCGTGTAATAAACACTGAACGGGTATGGGTTTGGGCACGGTGACATGCAATCTCCTTTGAGAGAACCAAAACAAAGAAATGACTCCGTGGGCATTAATGCAAAATACCAAGAATCTGGTGCAACGAAGCTGATGCATATATATAGTTACATACCCCCATTCAAATGCATTTACATAGAATTTGCTTTCATTCATCTTTGATAAAAGCTTTCTTCGACATCTGACTATGTTTCATATAAGAACAAAATCGAGATGAGGCATGACTTTATTAATAGCCAACATTTTAGCATTTCTAAAAGTCCAACAACAATGTTTGTTCTAACTTCTAAAAAAGTGTAAAGCTGTACACATGCACAAATTGCTTGAATCGATCATTTAGCCAAGAAACAATAAATTCCTAAGACAGGAAACAATGAGACTCAGTAATTGTCTTACACCACAAGAATCTGATTCACTTACAAACTTGACTACGTCAGCTCATAACAACTTATGCAAATCCCACTTTAAAGAAAGAATAGTACAAACTCTTACTTACCAGCCCTGATAAGTTGGATGCAGTAAACAGCCAATTACAAAATCAGTCTACCACGGGGAAAAAAGATACATATTTGTTTGATGCAACAAGTGTTTAACTGTTTATCATGCATAAATAGAATAAAGCAACCCAACAGTTTTAGAAACTTGCATAACTCTTGTGACATACATTAATAGGCAGGCATTGCATAAATCGTATCAACACACAACAATTAATCTGGTATTTAGGTGCGAATGTGCGTGTGCAAACGTACCCCTTGAATTCTCTTCTTGGTGACAGGGCATTGGGGTCCCTTTGCTCGTTTTTTTGAGGTTTGGTAGACAAGCTTCCCCCCTGAAAGCATAACAAGAACAAGTAATCACAACCATTGAAAACACAAGGGTTAATAGCACGTAGTAGATAAACCCAATTACTCTCGAAGGGGAACATATGACTTAATAGCAGACAGTAATTTCCCTCTCAAAATAAGTAACCCATGGAGAAGAAACTAATAAATAAAACGTAGGTTCAAAATAACATATACATATAAGGAACTTCGCTTTGGTGATACATAAAAAAGAATTTTAATTATACAAAGCCAATGCCAATCTGTTGCAATAGCAACAATCTCATTTTAAACGACATAACACAAAAACATTGAACAGGAAAACACCGTTGTCTTCCACGGGAAATAAAGGGTATAAACACCGAGAACAATCGAAAGAGGATCATGATGGAGACTAACTGAAGAAGAAAAGGATCAGAAGGCTCGGATTCCAACAAGCATAATCGCATCGGAAAACTAATTCAAGTAAGAGAATAAGGTATTAACAGACGCAGATGAATGAATCTGTATTGAAACACTAACTGCGGTAAAACAAATGGGTTTATTGGTACCGATACGGAGTCGTCATTTCCTAAAGTTTGGTATTAACAGACGCAAAAACCAAAGCAGATAACTGAAACAATTTCCCGAAACAGAATACACATTACGAGCATAGATAGTGAACCCAATTTCGTCAAGATCAAAATAAACAAACGAAGAAACCAAATAAGATACACGGAAAGGCATTGACATCAAAGAAAAGTAACAACGATCATCCGCACCGAGAAAGAATGATTTCTAGGGTTATGGTTTCCGTTCTCACCTGGAGTCTTGACGACCCTCGTCTGGTTGGACTTTGTGGCATAGCTGTGCCGCTTCCGGTAGGTGAGTCGCTGCACCATCTTGCTCTCTCGCTCTCTCTCTCCAAAGAATCTAATGGGGAGGGAGGCCCGAAGTTTTATGCCCGCAAAACCCTAGATCGGGAAGCTAGGTCAGTGCGCAGATCTGACGGATAAGAATGAGAAGGAGTGGACGGTTCCGATTGAAGCTTGCGATCCCCCATCTGACAATTTTGCTCGAGGGTTTACAAGTGAACCGGATTTGGCCTGATACCCGACTCTAATCTGACTATATTACTCGGTTAGTCGTTTTCAGGTCGGATCATTTCAGGTTCGGTCAAACCCGAACCCGGAGCATTAGCTCAACGGCAGGGTGCTCCAGTGCCGTTGTTAATGGTGGGAATTCGACTGTCAGAACGTGCATGTGTGGGTGTGCCTGTTAGGCTTCGGCCTTCTCTTGTAACGGGAAAAGAAAGTAGCTCAACCCTTGGCCGAACCGTTTCTCCCACAGGCTTCCTACCTGATCGGGTTCCAATTGGGTCCTCATGTGTCCTACAGGGATAGGTATCCCATACCCGAACACTACCCAAACTTAAATAAGGCAGGTACGGGTTCGAGTTCTCTTTTCCCCAACAGGTAACGGGATAAAATCGGAGTATAATAACAGCATACACATCTCTGTGTCATCCCTATTAAGTGCTTATGGTATTTTCTGAACTTTTATGTAACAAGATCAGACTAATGTCGATCAATTTGAAACATGAAATTATGTTTTTTGAAAAAAAATAAAGAAATAAATGAATCATCAGTTCCGGTTCACAATCAAAGGCAAGATCGTTCTTTGAATTCCCCTGGCACTCGGACAGGTTTTCGGTCCTGGTCTTCTCTGGTGCATTAAGGGAGGTTTTGATTGTGAGACTCGGATTAGAGAACTAGTTCCAAGCTGCCCATTTGTGGGGTTGCTCACTGATAGGCCTTCTAATAAAGCAAAAAGCATGATCATACGACCTCAATTTTATATTTTTATTTCATATCAAGGCCAAGATACAAATTTTGCAACAGAGGAATATGTTTCAACAAAATATATCCTCTCTTTTTGTGAAAAACTCTTTGCAACCAATCTCACTTTAAACTTGTTGATTGTTCCATTGACCTTATATTTCTTTTTAAGAACTCATTTACAGCATATAGCTTTCTTTCCTTTAGGCAAATCAGTCAATTCTCAAACTTCGTTTTTTTCAATAGATTCAATTCCCTCTTCTATTTTTTTTACCAATTTATTGATTCAAATGAGTCAATAGTTTGCCGATACGTTAAGTTATCCATCAGGTCATCTAAATTCTCAATCTGTTGATTTAGATCTATAACTTAGCAGAGAAAGTATGCAATTCAGTGAATTTAGATGACCCGACCAATAACTTAACGTATCGGCAGGCTATTGACTCATCTAAATCAACAGATTGGGAAAAGTCATAGAAGAGAAAATTGAATCCATTGAGAAAAATCAATTGGCTAATTTTCCTAAAGGAAGGAAAGTTGTAGATTGTAAATGAGTTCTCAAAAAGAAATATAATGTTGATGAAACAAACAACAAGTTTAAAGAGAAGTTAGTTGCAAAAGATTTTTTGCAATAAAAGGGGATAGATTATTTTGAGACATTTTTCTATTGTGAAATTTGCATTCATAAGAATAATCATGTCGATATCAGCATATTATTATTTGAATTTACATCAGTTAGACTTAAAAATTGTTTTTCTAAATGGAGATTTAGATAAAATCATATATATATAACAACCCAAATGATACATAGCTAAAGGCCAAGAAAATAAAGCATATAGGTTGAAAAAATCTCTATATGCCTTAATTAATCACCTCGCCAGTGGTATTTGACCTTTTAAAATGTCATTATTGAACTTAAGTTTGTGGTTAATGAACTTGCCACTGTGTATATGTCTAGAATATTGAGAGTCACTTTGTCATCTTATCATTATATGTACATGACATTGTTGACTAGGAATGACAATGAGATGATTGTCAAAACCAAGTCATGGTTAAACTCAACGTTTAAAATAAAGGATATGGGGGAAGCATCCTATATCTTGGGTATAAAAATTTCTCGAAAGAGAGAATCTAAACTCCTATGCCTAAGTGAAGAGAGAGATATTGAATATATCCTCAAGAAATTTAAAATGTGTTAATGTAAGTTTTCACCTATACCCATAATGAAAGGGGTAAATTTAAGTAAGGTTGATTGTCCCAGAGAAGGAGATGATAAGTTTAATATTTTTTTATGCACAAACTATTTGTAATTTGATATATGTTATGTTATGTATAAAACCTGATATCTACTTCGCTGTTAGTTTTGTGAGTAGATATTAAAGTAATCATGGATGGCAACATTGAATAGTTGTGAAAATGATCTTAAGATATCTTAAATGAACAAAAGACTTGAAATTATGTTTTAAAGTATATAAACTGAAAGTGGTAGGATAATGAGATATTGATTTTGCTGGAAGCAAAGATGACAACAAATCAACCTCGAGACAAATATTTTTATTTGGATATAGAGTTGTTTCTTGGGCCAGCAAGAAACACGGTTGGTACAACATTGCATAAATAGGAGGTTGAGTATGTGGCTTGTTGTATGATTGTAAGTTTGGATAACAATCATGTTACAAGCATGGATTTGAGATATGTTTGATTGTTACGTAGGTAAGAAATAACACAACAAGTAATGATTGTAATAACAATCATACATCGACATAACTTGGAAAACCCTACAAAAGTGGGAGGCAAAACAAGTATATCATGTTACTATGCTCGAATGACCAAGTGGGAAATGTAATGCAAAAATGGTCATTCTTTCAGGTTGTAAAAACATTACACGAAAGAAAAATGTTTACGTGAATAAATGTATAATGTTATAGAAATTAAATGAGGAAAAATGGTTTGTAACAAAAAGCTTATAAATGAAAACGAGGAAGATGAAGTCATCAATAAATATTGTAATAGAAAACAATACTTTTATACACAAAAAGTATTTAGAAAACATCTTCACTACATATGTCGTATGTGGAAAACCATACACAACCCATCTTCTTCCTTCGTCCAATCTCTTAAAAGGTGTTCCTAAGCCAGATCCACGATCCACACATACTGAGACAACCTCCGTCGATGAACCAAAACGTCTTTAAGAATGGTCATTTTTGCGTTACAGTTTCATCAGCACTCCTACATGTCTCATCCTCGGAGCCACCCTCACTAGTAGACATGCAACACAAAAGGAACAACAAACCAATAGTAACTTTTGAAGGTTCAAAAAGAATACTGGCATTCACAGATGCATCTTTTTCTTTCTTTCATGCATCTAATTTGTAAGAACTGAAATTGCCAAAATATAGAATGAAAACAGCAAGCTCATCAACATGCTCCACCACTGTCAACCTAGTTTCCAACAATCTCCTAATCAACGAAAATGTTTACAAGGAAATAAAAATGAGTGTTCATGTTGTCTCTTTAGTCATTACCATGGGATGATCTGTAAACGACAAATGTCAAAAGGTTTTATAGAAGATACATGTAAAAACTTCTTAATTAGCAATAAAGATTTATGAGATGCTTTGAAACACCAATTACTGTCTTCACTTGAAGTTGACCTATTTTGCAATTTAAACTTAACACTTGCAAATAAATTCTAAGCCCATATCACAAGCACAACTACCGTTGTGCCATTACAAATTCAAATGCTTAAGTAAACAGCTTCCATGCTTGAGATTCGATGTCTAAGAACAGTGACTAAAGATGCTGGCCAGCACTAGAGAGTTTTCAAAAAGAAACAGAGATAAGAAACCGCTTATATAACGCCATTCAAACTACCCAGGGCTTTAGTTTTGTGTGAACTGTGAAGTGCCACAAAGGGACTCACAGAAACAAATATTGTAAATATCTATTGAAACAGAACTGTGATCCACATACTTTCATATGAATCATGTAGAGAGAGAGAGAGAGAGAGAGAGAGAGAGAGAGAGGTGTACCAGCTTTTGAGAGAGAAGGTTGTCAGTCTTGGCTTAACATCAAAGGTATCCCTCAGATGTGGTAGATTGAATCTCTTCTCAAAATCCTGCTGGAAATTAATCTTCCATAGGGGATCATTGAAATCAAGGTCCAGCTTTCCAGCAGCCTTATCTTTAGTGGACACGCATCGTGTAAGCCCTAGAGCATGAGATCGTAGATATCTCACGCGCTTCAAAAAATAACCATCCACGGGTAGCAAAGCATTTTTGCTTTGTGCGTTGAGGCCAACTCCAGCAGCTGTTGCAATACTTGACATTTTTATGGTAGACGGCTTAATCTTCAAAGAGAAAAGAATGAAAAGTGTCAGCGGAACAACAATTTGCAGAAATACCTATGCTTAGCTATACCAGAAATAGCATATACATGCAGAGTATTCTCAATGTTTAATCGGAGCAGCATTTAGGTTATTCAGGATGACGGTAGAACGTTAAGAAAAAATTTTGGAAAGTAAATAAGGAAACACATCGTAGGAAGCACTAATCGTTAAAGAAATACTAAAGACACTAAGCAAAATTCGAACGGAAACATGAAGGAGCCATTCAGTAAAAAATGTGCCGCAAACCTCTGAACGACCTTATATTTTACACTTCCCCTCAAAGTTGAGATGCTTCGGAGAAGGAAATATTCTCTGTCGTGATTAAACAAGATCAGCAAGAGCCCGATTTGCTAGTTCAGATAGAAAAGGCAGATAAACAGTGTGCTTCCCCAGCCTAGTACTGACGTGGATCTCCAACTAGAAAAGAAATCCTCCTTGAAATACTTACAGAACGAATATAGTCTCTAGTCTCTTTCCTCTCCTACTATACAGGAATTACCGTGTAGTCCGTTCAGTAAAAGAGAGACAATAGTCAGCAATCAAACCATATAACAGAACCGTAAATGAGGCGTATGACCAAAAGGAGTTAAACTCATTTGTAGTATGATCCTGCAGCATTTACTAATTAAGGAAATGATTGTAAGACACTGTCAAAGAGGGACCTATTTACATTACGAAGACAAGCTTCCAAAATTCACGGCGAAGCAGCCAAACAAGAATGATCCACATAGGCATCAAAAATTAGCTCGAAAGACCGATTTACAAACATATTACATCGAAAATTCAAGATACCGCGAATCGACGTAACATACATCTAAGAAACTGCATCGTGTAGACGCAACATCACGAGGAAACTAACCGGAACTTTTGGAGAGATACAATAGAAAACCGAAAACTTCAACTTTTCTTCACTAGAAGATAAAATAAACACGAGATTCCAACAAAAAGATCAAAGCATAACTCCGCATAAAAAGGAAAACTTTAAAAGAACAAGATTTCATTGTCGTACCCTAAGCTAAGAGAGAAAGCTACCCCGAAACGAGATAGCAGTTCGAGGAACAGCGAGGATCCTCGGGCGCCTCTCTCTTCTCCTAGACTCTAGAGAAAGAGAGAGATTAGGGTTCCGCCCTCGTATTGCCTGGATTTCGGTGTCGGCTGTCGTTGAAACGACGGGGTTCTGATCCCCAAAAAATGGCTTCACTTTTTATTTTTCGTCTTTTTCCAATTTTCTCGCGTTCACGTGAAAGTCTCAAATGGAGATCGTAAGTTGCAGTGAGGGGAATCCCGGTAGGATATCAAATGACTAACTTACCCCTATATGTTTGTTATTGCAGTTTAACAACCTTTCCAATTTCCCGCCGTTTGAATGGAGGTCAAAATTTAACGTGATAAAAACATCTTTTTTTATTGTTTCCATTGCGCTTTACTGCCAAAAGTTTCTGTGTTTGAAAAACTACGGCTTATAACATTGGACATTATCCCTATAAAAACGATCAAATAACTTTTTAGTCTGGGGAAAATGGGGTGGGGTGTTTTTGTCATTCAGCAGTGGTGGTTGGTATAGTCGGGATAGTCCGGTAGCGAGAGTTTGATAGGTCAATTGGCCCAGAGTCTGTCAGTGAATTGACTGCTAGATCGGGGTAAAACTTAAACGATCCACACTTTGACCCGAATCCAGATCTTGATGCTCCAGTGTGGATTCATGTGTTATCTTTTACCGGTCAGGTGCTTCGGTGCAGTAGGGTTTGAATCTAGACTGACGGTAATCGGAACCGGCTCTAGAACAGAAACTCCCAATTCATTTACAGTTTATGATATCCGGACTGTCAATAAGGGTTATATATTTTTTTCCAATGCCTATTATCACAAGTTGATTGGTAGCTTAATAGCAGGATGCTCCTTACTGTTGTGGTTGGTCGGAAGTTCAACCCTCAAAAGATGCATTTATTCTTGTTTTACAAAAAAAAATGAAACGATTCCGAAACTGAAAATGGAATTCAGTTGGAAGAGTATTAAAGCCAAGCTTATTCTCTTGGAACTAATACAAGACAGAACATATTACGATTATTAAGGATTTAGTGTGGGATAAAGCTTGGTTTTGAATAGATCCATTTTGACAGCCTTGTGCAATGAATTTTTTTAACCTATGCTGAATGATAATGGCATGGCATCAAGACAGCCACATGGGATCATGTACATCATATTTAGGGGATAGAATTTTCAACCTTACACTTATGAACTTAAATGAAGACCAAAGGTGTAAGTTTGACCAACTCCACTGCTTGGTGGTATTTGTTGACATGAAAATCCTCCATTAAAGTGCAAGCAGAGATCAAGAAATCGGGCGGAGTTCCAGGAAACGTGATCGAGTTGGCTTTTCCAATGATCATTGGCCTAATCTCGGTAACTTGGGCTTACAATGCAATTTGTGGAGCTTATGAGACTGAAAGGCCTTCTTCAGCAACCAGGCAATTGTAGTTCCTCAGGCCTCCTTAGCAATAACTTGGGTTTAAAAGAGTAGGTTAGATATGATTCTAGAAAGTGAACAATATGGAAATGGATTCGTCTTTTTATAACTACGACCCGAAACAGTGTGCAAATAAGCGGAGTTACTGGAGATCAACCCAAACAAAGCTCAAACTCGACTCAACTTACCCGGCCTCAAGCTTGTCAGCACTGAAGCTCACGCCTGAATAACCAAGCTCGAGCTCGAGATCGAGCTGAAGTCTAGCATTTCCTTAATTGAGTCCAGTCGAGCTTTTCTTGTACTCGAGCTCAACTCAGCTCATTACACCCTAACTCCACTCCCCTTTGCATCAAGTCTCAGCTCACAAACACACATTTCAGGGTTTATAATGAAAACAAGCTTCCCCGCACCCAAAGCGAAGAGAGTCCTAAAGCAGAGGGAGGAAGAGCTTTCAAGGGAAAGTCTTGATTTACTACTACCCACATTCCAGATTCATTTTTTTTCCTTAGAAAAACTGTTGAAAACAGGGAGGTTTGGACTCCGCTGCAATCACACACACCCTGCACCCCGTTTGTGAAGGAGTCATAAAGCGATGATGATGCAAACACATCCTCAGCAGAACTATGAGAGATCTCACAATGAAAAATGAAAATAATTATGTGAAGCAATGAAAATTTCTGTGAGCATCCTACCTTAATAAATAGCAAAAACAACAATGGCACCCAGTTTGCCCTCACATATTGAGAGGTAAGGACTACACATAACAAGGTGTGAAAATCACAATCCACAGGAATTCCTGGGTCCATAAGAACACCCCAAAACTTTCAATATGATGCCGTATATCACATCTCACCCACGGTGCATTGGTTGACGATTGACACGGCAGGAAAAAGACTACCCAACAAAAACTCCCTCAGGGGCTTTCTATAACCGCAATTGCATCATGAGTAGCATACACCGACTGCTAACGATGAGGACCACCAGAAAATGGCTTAGAGAAGGCTATCAATCATCTTCCTCGTCTCCTCTTTGACCATCAGTGCTTTTGCCCTGATAATGCAAAGAGATCATGAACCATCTTCAACTTAGTATGGAAACAAGAACTATGTGACAGCTAGCTACTTGGAAGAAAAGAACAATGTCAAAGCCATGGATTCCTTCTATTTACATGACTCAGATCCACATGTTAACCAGGTTCATGAGAACCCATGAGCTCACTCCACCCCAAGCACAAGGAATTCTTACTCCCACTTACATGTGAGTAGTTGAGATTAAGACCCAAAATCATAAAATATATTTTCAATGGATGGTGCACATTTCAGTATAGCTTGTTTTACTCAGAAAACATGTGTAGGAAAATGAGGAGATACGTCATGAAAAATATTAAATTGAAGCATGTTTATTGAAGAATAAAACATAGATTCATAAACACGAATGAATAATAATATAAATGTTTCCATCAAATATCACTTGTTTTGCACCCAGAGAATTACCTCACCAGTAGAGCTTTCTGACACCCACTCGCACGTGCTGTATTCGATTACCAGGGGGTGCATGTGTTTGTGTATTAGACTTTGGCCACCCTTTGTCCCACATTTTCGATTTATGTGTTTATATGCTTCTATTGACCTTCATTTAGACAATATGCTTACAGTGCGCCCAAATATCCATCCTCTTTCAAGTATCTCCATGAATGGCTTTTCGTTTTAAATTGCTCAAACAAGCTAAGTCAGCATTATTTATCAAAGCCAGAAAACTGAAGCAAAAAAGAACTCTTTGGATCACACATTTCGTTCAGCATCCTAGTCCCTAGCTACTAGAGCCCATGCGCTTTGCCTACACTTATACAGAGAACCATGTCCAAAATGTTCCCTTAGCGCTTCAACTTGAGACATCAGCCTTTCTCCGTAATTTTCAAATTATATTTCCTTCTGCTACTCCCCTCATTGGCAAATGAACTTTGAATCTCTTCGATCTGGATACCTAATGGATGGTGTGCCTTAGATTATTTGATCAGTGAATTGCAGACAACAGAGGATCTAAGATCCATTCCAACCTAAGAATTGAGAACCAGGAGGTGCAAGGGGAAGAGAGAGACTAGCAGTGCACTTGACACAAAACCCTAGACAGTTGAATGTGATTAAATACCAACCTTTTTGGATAAGATCATATATAAAGATCCAATCTCATACCGAAGGCATCCAAACATATTTAGTAGCTTAGTTCCTGACATAGTCGAATATCAGAAGCTTCCATTGCCCCTTCTTATACCTCTTTTGCTCCATTCCTTAGAGGCAATCTCACCATGCTAGACTGAATTCTGTGCTTATTTACAATAATTAGCTTATGTAGTATGTAAATTCGGAGTGATAACTTTGGTTAACCCCAAGATATGTAATGCAGTAAAGTTATTCAAAAATATAATTTCTACTACTACTAAATTCGCTGGCAATTTCTCTTACCAAACCATTTCTAAACAAATTGAATTGAGGATGATGGTGAGATAATGGAACCACTTTTATTGACGTTATATCACCTTATCACTTCAAATACAAGGAGGTAGAGCAAAATCAGCAAGAAAATACCCTTCAATGGTAATACACTTCCCACTTCTCCTTGTTTTTTCCCTTTTCTGGGGGAGGTAGTTGGTGGTTGATGGGGGTGTTTGAGTCATGAAGTGGTCATCCATGCATGATATATGCAACCAAAATCATATGAGTGGTTATCCCAAAGGTCCAATACTTGCACTTCTTTTACGGAACTAAACAGAACTACTCAGAACTGATACTCAGCACAAACCTAAGACTCGTCTTGCTTTACTAAAATTGCAAATAAATCAAGTATTAACTATCCATTCAAATTCAAGGAGTTCAGTGTCTAGTTAGAAGCTTAATGCCTTAACCAACTAACCATTAATAGCTTTTAACCAAAACTAACTTCTGTATCCTTGCAAAAGACATACAGAAATTAGAAAGAGATTTGAAATTGTGACTTGCAGCAGAATAGATAATGGATTATATAACAAAGCTAAGATAGAAAAATGAAGCACTTTTAAACATGAAGATGCCAATCATTAGCCATGTTAATTTTCTAAAAGACCTCTGAGAAGCCTTACTACGTTTTAACAAATTAAATTGGAGTTCACTAAACTCATTTAAAACTTGGGTCATCGTTCACAAAGAAAACAACCAAGGTTAAATGAATAAGATAAAACTGGACACGAATAATTATTGATGATACTTGTTGAAATTTTAGTGGCGCTAGTCACAGCCATCGAAGAAGGCACAGCAAGCATGACAAAATGTCAAACGGAGAAGTGCAGCACATGCACATGTCAAGGTCAATGCAGCATTTAATGGTCAAGGAATCTTACATGCTCATCATCTTCATCGTCATCATCTTCTTCTTCCTCAGAATCAAATTCCTCATCAGCCTCCTGCAACAGCAAGCCATTTAGATGTAAAAAAGGAACACAGGCTAAGCATAAAAGATGTTACGAAATGTACAATTTGCTTACATTGTTGAAGTATTTTAGAGGGTTAGGCCACAAATCCTCCTTTATAATCTCTGCAACCTAAAAGCACAAAACAATATGCGTTTGCAAACCACAGTCAATGACTACCCGGTGGTACTAATTACTAAATAATGATCGCTACACTGTTTTTGTAGCCATGATCTGGAAGCAGATGATAGCTGTTCCAAGTTTCCAACAATTATTAGAGAGAAAACACAATCAAGCAAGTAGTCAACAGCCATGACCACCACCCATAATGCAACTTCAAAGTGGACTATTTCCAAACACAGACTGGTGTGAACAGTCATTGGTCAAAGGTAATCCGTCCAACTGAGATCAAAAGCTACCAACTGATCAAAGAAAAGGACTAAGGATCAGAGCAGAGGAATCTAATCCCTTTTATCTGGCACAAAACAACCCACAGGCATTTCAAGCACCTTTTACAAACATGATGACTGCAAAACAAGCAGAAGTACCAAACATAAAATGTTTGACATGCTTGAAAACAACTCACATGTATATGACGCAAACCAATCTCAAACTATTGGAGGGTCCAAGGTAAATGACAAGAGCTACTTGTTTACAAGAAACATGCTACTGTCAAGGACAAACGCAGTATAATCTGAACTCTAGATTTTGAGGGCTATCTTAAGTCTTGACGCCAATGCCTTAGAAAGAAACTACGTGACTTGATCTCTAGAATATTTTGATTGCAAGTCCTACCCTTCAACTTTTTTGTTTACACAATATTATGTTGGCATGGAATATATAAAAGCAACTCACTCTTAGTTAAGGAGTTGGTTCGTTGAGATTATTTGCAAAATTTGAACAGACACTTTATGAGTGGAACCACATACAGCTCTTTCGTATTGCAACAAATGATGCATCAACAACTCCAACAGGCCCATTTTGCAGAGTCATGGATTGCAGTTTCCATTAGTGGCATTCAACCAGTTTCCACAACAAGTCTGATGCATTTCAGTGACAATTAGATCAATCAGAAACTACAAGAAGGTTTACAGCTACCTCATCATGAAGTTCATCCACAATCTCATCCTTTTGTTGTGTTTCACTAAACCATGTAAAGAAGCTGCATCACCCGATAAAATTACAAGTTAAGATGTATCTGGAAATGAGCTGTATAAGAAATAGAGTATGACATGATTAACACCATAATGTAGGAAGCAATGACATGATTTTCAGGAGTGAAGAGTATGTGATAACATCAAGAAGACAACTTCTCAGGATAATATAAGTAAGAAGCAGATCAGAAAGGGTCTCCATATTCCTTAATTTAGAATAAGGGAAAAAAAAGGCACATAACATCACTTCTGAATCTGCCCTGCATGTGAGCATTTACCCAGAGAAGTTGTCTTCTTGATGTTACCACTTGAGCATGCCAGTGCCAAAAATGGAAAATCAGAAAGAGAAAATGTCAGAGCATTCTATCATTTGATGGACAAAATCATGGATAACTACCCCAGCTACAGACTGAACTTTGAAAGTGGAAATTGCCACAAAGAAAAAAAACTAAATGAAATAATAAGAACAATAAGAGCTACCTATCCTCAGAAAACAGCCGCTTGTTCCCTTTCTTCTCATTAGCAACTCCATTAACAATATCCTTGAAAATTGAAAACATAATTAGACAGATGATAATATAGAAGAGATTGCATAGAAAAATTCAAGAAACATCTTATAAAACCAAAAACATATTACAGATAAACTGAATGAACATGTTAAATACCATTACCATTCCATCTTTCCATCTGATGTTTGTACCAGTAATTTTTGGCATGCCTTCTTCATCAAAAGAATATGTTTTAGTAAGTTTGGTATCTTCAAAGTAAGGGTTAGATGAGAAGTTCTGCAGAAATACAGTCACAAAAATCATAAAATACTTGGTGTTACTTGGTACTATTATCTGACAATATAAAATTGAAAAGGCCTGCATAGAATTAGAATCCAGTTCCACTTATTATCATTATTATCGTTTAAAGGTCATATAATTAAGGATAAAGAATGTTTCAACTGAAAAGGAGAAAGGAGGCTCACAAATGTGATAGTATATCCTGACTTCACATCTTTGCAGTCATCCACATCCAATGACTTCAAGTATTTGAAAATCTACAACAATCAAGATACATGTATCAATAGATCCATCTATAGCATATTATCTCAACGTTCATAGGTACTAACTTAGTAGGAAATATAATATCCAAATATCAATGAGTACAGAAACAAGTGCACTGAGCTAATTGCACAGCACATCCACAAGACAGCAAACCTTCTGGTCCTCTTCATTTAAAAGATCACAAAGAGCAGGATGGCTCATAAACTGCAAGTAGTAAACGTTCAAGGTTATCCCGTTGCACAAACCAACATAAAGGGATTATCTGATCAGGAAGATAATTCCAAGATGAATCCCATAACATCAACAGACAAGGAAAGAAGGAGATTAATTTAGGATAAAGTGGATCGAGATCAAGCACAAACTGCAGTTAGCCAAAAGTCAGAAATAGATTGAATTATCTCGTGCCGCCTAATGTAAACAGGCCGGCGTATTTCATTGTACTTCTGCTCAACTTCCAACACCTTTTCACTTGCTTCCTCATTGACCTACAAAATTGGTAGAACATTGTAAAAATAATGTCAGACTAGCAAGAACTAAAGGAAATGCTGATTGAGATAATGGAGAAAAGTTGAAACCTGCATGCACTTAACCAAGATACCAAATGATGACATACACATATTGATTGCAAAATCTTGGACTGGAATGGGGATTTAAATGAAAAGGCATTAATGTTGAAAAAGGGAACAGGAGGTCTACGATAATAGCATATTTCAGCTAATACTAGTAATCAAAGACATGCCTGCCAGAGAAATAGATACAAATATTGTTGCTAGGAACAAGCACAAACATAAAAATTTGGCATCTAAGCACTCAAAGATGATTCTACATAGATGTGTGTTGAAACATGATGACCCCAAAACAAAACACAGTAAGTAAACCACACTGCACTAACATCATCAAGTGTTATCATGTTTCGGTTAATGGCATCTGGAAGGAAGCATCCGGTTTCCTACATATTACAGACTCTCTACAAATGGATTCAAAAGCCATCTTCGAAATATCTAAAGAAACCATATATTTACCAACAGACGCAATCCACACTCTCACTGTTTTCCAGCTAACTTGCAAAATCTAGAACGGAGCTCCCAAAAAATGGGTGAAAGAATCAAACACTCGACCATAGTTAATGTCCGTTTAGACAGTATTTCCAAGTCAATCTTTTGCTCTTCTCAATGAAGGCAAGCCCAAATTTTACCGGTTTAGAGGCAAAACCACCATATGTGAATCACTGGGTGCGTAGCATCTGCTATGCATTACTCCAGAGCCTCCCATGTAACTCACAGGGCTGCCAGATATGGATGGCTTAACAAGGTTCCCAGCTTCTGAAAGGGATTCACCTTAATGGTTTTGAAACTCAAAATGTGCCTTCCCAACAGGGTATTTTTGCTGCTCAGGACAGGTGAGTAGAAAACCTGATTGATGCAAATGATCATATAAGCGCACTTGTGCCTTAAATTAAAATTAAAAGGATTGCAAAACCACGTATGGCTCACTAAAGGATGTCTTCTCTCAACTATATGCTTTAATAACAACAGACAAACAAGGCAATCCATACTCCACCATCAGTCCCTTAGCGTTACCTTTAGTATAAGAAATCTCGCATACTGTGAAAACGAGTCCCAGGTGGAGGTACATTACGCACTTATTCAAATGAACGTAAAACATATTAAGTACCAAACTCCTTCCCTTCGCCACCTTCATAACAGACGTAATTGAACACCAATTGGATACCACGTATTAAGTCAGGTGAGCCTCCAGAAATAAGGAAACCGAAGATGCGAAATATGACACAAACGATAAATATGTCGAAGGACGGTACAAGACGGATTTACCATTAACGCACATGCATTCCGATATTCATTTTGCGAAACCTCCACAAAATTTCCATGCATTCTCCACTTCAAAAACCCAACGATCACCAAATTCTCGTTCTTTTCTTCAGGGAACGGATCCCCGACGTGCCAAAGCCGTGTGAGTACTTCACAAACACTCAAAATAACAACTACCCATGAACACTAAGAGTTTTTCCTTTTCGTAGGTGATCAACCAATGTGCCCAATTTCGGCGAACAAAATAAATGGAGGATAAAACTCACAAACCAGCAATCACTACGAGACTCCCAAGCATATAAACACATGCATATGAGGAGGTAGAGAGAGAGAGAAAGAGGTGTCATGCCTTCTCCAATTCATCTTGAATCTCCTGAAGCTTCTCGATGGAGAGGACGAGCTCCTTGTCAATGTGCTCATGCCCATCTTCCTCGGCAGGCTCAGATGCCTTGGACCGCTTGCCCTTGTTATCCGTACCCATCTTCCCCAGAACCCCTCGTTAAACCCTAATTCCTCTCTCTCTCTCTCTAGCCGCGGCCGCAACGGAGAAAATTATGAAAGCCCATTATAATGACTCTCTCTCTTTCTCTCTCCACACAACGGGCTCCACTTTCCCCGTCGAAACTCGTCAGTCAGGGATTAATTACCGCAGCTTACTAAACCCTGTTTTTGGGGATGGCAAGTGGTAAATCAGGCCACTTCTGGTTCGGGTCAAAAGTTATCCTACCCGTTCTCTCCCCAGTTCATTGTTTTTCTTCAGACCCAGACTGGACACAAAAGCATTCGGTTTGTGTCCGGGTCAGATCAAAGACCTGTAACCGATATACATGGAATAGAAATTAAAGGTTGGTGTGCAAAAATCTTTTTCAAAGAAAGGAAATTGATAAAATCTAAAAGGCCTTCTTTAAAACTGCCTCCAACTTTATAAAAAAAATGAAAAAACAATAATTTGAGAACTTTTCGACTAAATTGTTTACTTTCTTTTTATTTTTGCCTTGATTTGTAGCTTTTCTTATAAGATTTTTTATCGAATAGATAGTTTTTATAGTAGGGCCTACTTTCTTGAAACCCTACACATTATTTAAATTCTAAAGAATAAACCGAGATACTTGTTCGAGGATTTTCAACAACCCATAGAATTGTTTGAGCTTATAAATAAACATACATCCTTTGGCAACCCCGTGTTTAAAGTGTTTCTCTCTTGTCTAATTGTGTTTGTGTTGAAAGCAGGTCAACAAGAGGATAAAAATCGATTTCTTTTATGACTACAGATAGACACGAAGACGAACCTTCATGTCGTGTCTATAAAAAATTCTCAATTTTAGAGAGGCTGGAAACAATTGGTTCTGGTTACAGTTCTGAATCGGTTTCTAAAGATCATAAACAGCAATTGAACGAGGAGACCCCCGATTTGGTTATGGTTCCGGTCACAGTTTGATCAGTTATGGTTCAGGTCAGTTCACAGCTGTGTGCTGTTATAGAAACAGTCGTGTCTACCTTAATCGTGACTTGACCATAAAAGGCCTAGACCACTGACCCGTTTTGAGGGGGACTTGGATCAATTTGGGTGATCATCGGATCAATGAGTTTGTCACCTTTGGGTTGGAATGGAATTGGAAGACATGGGTTCGCGTCCTGCCTGATCTAGGGTGAGAGGAATCTTATCTTAATCGTTGACCCACATTGGAATCCACACAGAACTTGTGGATTCCAAGTGAAACTAGGGACATAAGCAGCTCTCCCATACATTTTCATCAACCATATCATGCTCTCTCTGAAATCCGGGTCTTATCCATCCATTATTTTTTGGTAGCATAAGTGTAATTTTAAAAGTTAGAAGGTTTTATCAAGAGGCATGAAGAGGAATGTTATTATACTTATATTCCCCTAAAATAGAGTGCATGAGTGTGCATCATCAATGGTGAGCAAGATCTAATCACTATATATATATAGAAAGAGAGAGAGTGGTTCGTACTCAATCTTCATCCATGCTTAAATTTTTTTAAACATCACTATCATTCGATCAACGCAATCAATGGTAGAAATTGAAATCTAAAGAGCAATTCATATCCTTGTACTTTATGTACTCATACTCACCTTTAATGCATAATGATATAATCCATTCTTTAGATTCAAATCTCTACTATTGATCGTGTTAATTGAAAAGTGGAAACATTTTATTAGATTTAAGCAAGAATTGGATTGTGCATATACCACTATCTCTTATTCTCTATATGTATATATATATATATATATATGACTCTAGAATTACTAAGATGGGGTTGGGCATATACTTACCTATTACAAACAAGAGAGAATCAAAAAGTTATTTATCTTGGAGGCCACTAGTTTGATGGTTTATCCTCTAAATAAAAAGAATTTCCCAAGGAAATCAAGTGTGGAAGAAGTTGCAGTATTTGTTCCTTTCTTTTAGAATCTAGTGAATTTGGAAAACCATAAATTTGACTCAGAATTTGTACGAGTTCAAATTTGGCTCAAATCTTACCTATTAGCAACTCCTCCGTTCAATTATGATTTTTTTCAAAATAAGCTCTTCTCACTACGTTCAAAACAAGTTGCTTTTCTCTTGATAATTAACAAAAGAAAATATGGTCCACACGGCATGCCTTCCACAAAACAGCCCATTAGGTTTGCCTAACCCCACTTGCCTTTCGAAAAAAAAAGGGTCTTTGAGCACCTTAATTAGTAAGGACTTAGTGATTTATTATTTAGCAACAATGGTTTAAGATGATAACATTTAAGCAAGACTTTTATGATCACAAAAATGTTTTAAATGAGTTAAACTTATTAAAATTTCTCAAGTACCTTTAAAATTAAACTAAGTAACTTAAAATACATATTGCCTTTTCTCCATTAGAAGCATTCCTTGCTTTGGAAGGGGAAGAGGTTAAATATGCTTTTTAAATAATAATGTTTCGATATCTAAATTTAAAGGAGTTCCTTTTAATCCTCAAAAAGTAATAATACACTTCCAAGCTCATGTCCTAAGAAGTGGGATGGGAGGGAACATTATAATATTTCTAACATAATATACTAACTTGTACTATCATCACGGAGGGCACGAGATCCGGCCGTCTAGAGGGTGCAACATGAGGACTTCGTAGGAGGTTAACCATTACAATACACCATGCTTAAATTTCGAAGTTATAATGGGATCCGGTGTTTGGTGATGACGAGATCACCCCTTCTAATTATAAAAGTTTGACAAACTTTGTCATATAAACTTTATGCAAGATGTCTACTATCTTTTCTCCGGGATTGGATTTATCCATGTATATAGAGAGAAAGAGGATAGTGTTAAATGCATAATGTCTTTTCATGTATAATTATATATATATATATATATATATATGTGTGTGTGTGTGTGTGTGTGCACGCATGTGTGGATAGAGAAGGAGGAGGGGGGAGACAGCAAAATTTTAGGGTTCTTTGGTGGAAGGCGCGAAATGAAGTGCCATTTCTCACTTGGGAGATCTATCTCCTTGTATACTGTTTCTAATGTAAAACTACATAAATGATATTCTCTTGGTGGCATCATGTGACATATGACAAGGCATACAAATGATTTTCTACAAGGAATTAAGCCACAACTTCCCAGTGGTCAAAATCGGCATTAAGATGATGCCCAGCCACTGTTCAGCTAGCAATAACTCATGATATTAATTCAATATTCTCTGCATCATAGTTGGTTGTACATTAAATAAAAGGGACCATGATAACTCTCCACCATGTAAATGCTCTAAATGCAATGTTCTTATCCTAAAAATCTTCTGGACCATATTGAATTCCTCTCCATCATATTAGCAAAGATAAAGAAGACCACAACTGCTAGAAATAATATGAAATATGCAAAGAAAATTAGGAGAGGATTAAAATGGTTTCTCTATGTTTTTCTACTGAGTTGATCAAACAAAACCATGACTGTTCCTGTCGACAATGATGGGTGGAAGAAAAACTGTATCATACACTACCCTGACTGTTGTACTTACAGTTCAGGTACACTTCTTCTTCACATAGCGGTGCAGGGATCAGGTATAATCAGCTGGTGTTTAATTTTTTTCTTCTAACGTGCATTTTTCGCCATCAACATTAATATATATGACTGTGGAAGAAGAATGGAATATGATTTATCATCATCAACGTTGCCTATATATGAATTAAGAAGCTTTCTTTTTGTATAGAATAATCTGATGTTGAGTCAATCATATATCTTTATTCCAAAAGCATGGTGGCAGTGTGGACTCTCTCTTTCTCTCAGCTCATATAGTGGGGTTGCATTCATATTCAAAGGGAGATTAATTGGGAATCATGTTGGCAGGGAATTTAAGATATAGTCGCCACATAGTTAGGATGTTATTACTAAGAGGTATCAAGGTGTAGAACAAAATTTACGATATATATGTGTGTGTGTGTGTTTATATAAAGAATGATAACATATTCTAAAAGTATATACCCTCTCATCCAAGTTGTCCTACCAAGAGTATATACTCCTTAATCCCAATTATCCGATTAATGTTGATGAATGACCAAAATTAGTGTCAACAAAGTGTCATTCTTGTCATATAAAAATTTATCATGGTAAGAACCGAGTCTTGTTCGTGTCATCTCTCATGCATCATCCATAAGAGTAATTCAACAATGATGTTGTTCGTATATACTCTAAGAGGAGGACCTTATTATTCCTCTCTCTCTCTATATATATATATATATGTGTGTGTGTGTGTGTGTGTGTGTGCTTGCATGTAAGCGTGTTTATCCCTTCTTTGCATATATATTCGCTGTATGCTGTATCCATGATAAGGAGGCCCGCGTGCATGGTTGTCTCAATAATGACGTGCAAACTGCTCAAATGGAATGTGAGGGTTTTCCTTCTCAGGACAAGCGGATTACTCATTATATATATACATGATTTTATGAGGTGAACGTTATGTCAAAAAGATGAAACTCAAGCTGCAAACATTGAATGCGGGAGATCTTAGCCTCACATACGCTGTGGACATGGCCAATCTTCCATACATTATGAGCGAAGCCTTTCTTTTCCTCCAGTGTGTCTGCTTATCTGTTCTTGAGTGTGTGCGTGCATGTGCTTGTGGGTGGTTGTGTGCATGCGTGTATATGTCTGTCGACAGAGAGAGAGAGAGAGAGAGAGAGAGAGAGAGAGAGAGAGAGAGAGAGAGAGAGAGAGAGAAGCTATTATGATACTTAACGAAAATGAGTCATAGTCAAAGAAATACAGGCAATTAAATATACTACAGATTGCAGTTTAATAATTCGAATTAAATATGATATCTAAAAAGAACTTTGTCTAAAGCGGATCCATTGTGAATATGATTATTTCATTCAGATGCTGAATCCAAGTAATTGCATTTAGATTCAAAAGGATCATAACTATTGACATCCACACAAAGTTGGTGTATTCGAATGGGAAGTAAAATTAAATTTCTTTACGTAGATTAGAGGCTTGACCGCTACTTTAATTTTCATTCACATATAAGTCGGCATATTTGATGGTGTTCAATGCTCATTACAGACACAACCATCAGGTAGGTAGGAATGCAAAGGCCTGACAGAGATGGATTTAGATGGAAGGGATGCATTGATTAAAAAAGCCGCCTCTGTTACCTTGGACCCTAACAAAACTAAATAGTCTGATTGTATGAGCCTAGACTCCATTGATGTGGTTGAATTGAAGAAGAAAAAATTTATTAGCGCATCCATATTAAATATACATATTGTCTGTACAAACAAACATATATATATATATATATATATATAGACACACACACCAATAGAAAATAAAATGAGAGAGATGATAAAATGATTTTTTGGTGTTTGATAAGGCGACTAGATGGAGCTCGACAAGATCTTGCTTTTTTTGAGTTAAATGTTGTTATCTCGTAAGATGGAGCACAATGAGAATTAATCCACCCCAATCCGTTTGGTGGGTAAGTCTTCCTTTCGGTTTTGTTTTTGTATATATTGACATCTAAAGTTCAACAATAATTTGTTTTGTTACAAGGGGAGGTCAAATTCAGGTATGCACACCTCGAGAGTCGAACTGAGGACTTGATGGTGTGAGTCTAAAGACCTGCCAGATGAGTTAATGCTCTGAGTGTGAATTTCAACATCGCTTTAACGGTTTATTTCAACTTTCCAAAGTAAATATTGAAATGCAGTTAAAATATTTGCTGACAAAAGACTTACTTGAATTACCTTAATTCAATTAAATTTGTTTTATAGTAAAATAACAATACTTTCTTGCCTGTCACTTTGCAACATTTTCAATATAAACCACTAAGAAAACAACATGAGTGAGCAGTATGAGTGATGGGTAGGATCCAATCACTCTAAATAACTATATCTCAAATCTCATAGAAAATTACATATCATGTCCAACAATTTAGAATTATTATAAATAGATATTACCATTTTATAAATACCTAGTTTCTAGGTTTTGATGCTTTATCCACCTACTGTGCCAATGTCACGCTCATCCATGACCAAGGACGTGACATATTTGAGCCATGATCAATAACCTTATTAATTATCGACAGCAAATATTGCATTTATAGCTTTATGAATTCGCAAATTGAAAGGCTAAATCTCGATGTTAATTGAGTAGTAGGAATTCATGTAGCCAACCCCACTTAGTGTGAAACAAAACTCCATTTTAATTGTGCTTTGATGATTGGGGAGATCAAAGCCAGGTTGGCCCAAAGTATCAAACTCATGACCTTCAACTTGTAGCTCGACTACTTAACCAGATGAGTTATCGCTCGTTGTGTGACCCCGCGTCGCATGCGGTATGCTCATCGTATGCCACATGTTTCAAAGAGTAAAAATACGTAGAAGATTACAAAATGTATTGTATTCACACGTATACAGTAGTTTTTCTCTACTCATCATAAAATTCAGATAATACGGTGCGTCGCGGATAGGAAACATGTCGACAAATCAACATAAATGCCAACATTCATCTAGCTTAACTTAATTAAATAAAGAGGCTTGATTTTCGTTTTGGTTATATGAGTGACAAAAAACTTCTTAGCTTACCCTTTTATTTTCTTGTGAAAAAAAGGCCTTTTTCTTTAGGTAATAAAGGGTATGATCCTGCTTGGGCGCTAAAAAGTAATTTTGGGAAATTAGGTGACTGTATCTGCGATTCCGATGATATCACAAGGATACCGTTGCACTTTCAAACGCCAACAGCCGGATCTTGCAAGGATTGAGAAACGGTTTGACACGACACGTGAGAGCTTTCCAACTGGGCTGCAGAACAGCCCTTGCGACTCGAAGAAGTGGCTACAACCCTGACCGCCTTCTCGTCATGGCAACCAAGTAGGCTCGGCCGTCTCCTGTGTAAGGCCTCTTGTGCCCTCGGATTAACCAGGCCCGGAACTGGACCCGATCTGCTTGCTCTCTTCGTGTCGGCTGCTGATGACTGGGTCGCTGTCACCACATTCCATTGAATGATCGCTACGCTCGGCACATAACAAGATGTGGACGAGCTGGGCCGCGAGTGGGTCGAGATGTGGTTTGAAACGACATCGAGCTCAAACAGGTCCGAGCTTGCGTTGCTGGTCGTGTCCTCATCTCTAGGAGTTGAATTCGTCATGAAAGCGTTGACACGACGCGATGACAATGTTTTGTTGCGAGACACCTTGGGACCCGCGTCCTCTTCCTCGCTGGATTCTAACATCGCGAGGGAGAAACGAGGCTTTTCTGTGCTACATCGGACGGTGGGTGTTTGCTCTTCCGGCAGATCGACGGTTTGGAATGAGAAGCTCTCATGCCTGCCGGAACCCAGCCGGATCTCTGAGGGAAGCTTCAAATTCTCGCCGCTGGAAGCCGAGACGTCACGAGCGTTCCGGATCCTAATCGAACCGGCTTGGGGAGAGCTTCCAGAGACGACCTGAACCGATTTCTTCCCGCAGCAAGGGCATCCAGCAAAGGTCCTTTGGCTGTTCTTTTGCTTCAGTTCCGGTGACAAACCGTTCTTCGGTGGTTGACTCGGTACCAGAGCAGACTTGCTGTTCCGACTCGAGTCTGAAGAGCCGCTGGACGTCTCGGAATTGTGGACCCGTGGACTCGGGATCCTGTGGGCCATCTGCAGCTCCACCTCCGCGCCTTTAAAGTATTTCTCGGCATCGAACACTTCGATCTCCTCGTCGACCCTGGACTTCCTACTCGGGATGAAGAAGTTGGTGGGCACCATCAAATTCAGTGTAACTCCGGGGACCGAGCGGTGAACGCTGGAATCATCTCGGAGGTGGTGGCTGAAGTTGCTGTGGCTCTGAACCATCTTCATGTTGCAATCTGAGAAAAATGTAGGATTGCTCATGGCACAGAGAGAGAGAGAGAGAGAAATGTGTCTGCAAGAAATAATGTGGAGGTTGGCGATGTATAAATACAAAGAGTGGGGGGCTGTTGCTTGTATAATAGGCGAGGAATCTAATTGAAGAAGATAGATACGTGAGAGAGAGAGGGGGGCTTCGTATCGTTACGTAGGTAGGGCCACAAGGTGAAGCTGAGATGTGGTAGCTCCTTCTAAGATGTGCTGTAAACAGGTAACTCGATCCAGATGGGACCAGAGTCACGTGGCAGCATGAGACACGATACGGACACGACCGCGATTTTCACTCTTCGTGTCCACCGAAAGTGAATAAAAAGACTTGGTGTTCTGGTTGGCGTGTTTGTGACCAAGCACGAAATGAACTTATAACATCACTCCCAATACATGAAAACAACACGGAAACCAACCAGAAGGCCTGCACTTGGGAGTATATCCCGCACCCGGCCCCAACCTGACCTCAATACCGTGGGCATGACTTCAGGTTCTCTTCTCCTCACGGGTAACAGGGCGGGTACAGGGTATGAATGGGTGTGTGTGGGTATATATATATATATATATATATATATATATATATATATATATATATATATATATATATATATATATATATATATATATATAGAGAGAGAGAGAGAGAGAGAGAGAGATTGGATCATATTCACCTATTGCTTTAAGGTGACACGAGTTTTATAAAAAATTATTTTTACTTCTTAAGAATTTTAAAATTATACTCATGTTATCCAAAAGCAATAGGTAACAGGTGAGCAGGTCAGAGTTGGGTAAGATCCATTTATATATGTATACGAACATATATATATATATATATATATATATATATATATATATATATATATATATATATATATATATATATATGGGGCAGACAATTTAAATGGGTGGTCGATCAAATTTTCGAGTAAAATCAAATTGGTATTCTTCAATCTTAGCTGACAGTGCCTCAGGAACCCGACGTGATTGCTGATCAACTTTATATTTTATCCCTAAATTTTTTTCCCATATTTGTTATGCAAAACCCGTTTAATAAGTATATCATCACAAAAAATGCATATTGCTGGTTCTTGATGGGGTTCGTTTGCGGTTTAACCCGTTCAATTTATTATAAACCGGGCATGTCTATTCACACGTATATTATATCGCGATGCCGGTGATTGCTTAAGTAATGAAGGACCCACTATATAATTCTGTGAGAGACACCCCTGAAACCTTTAGTAGATGGTAATGCATAGCTAGGAAAGGTAAATGAAAGAGAAATAGACGTTGAATGATAGAGCTGGCTCGTTTTATTAAACAAAGGGCTATTCTTGCAAGAAAAGCAAGCTGTAACTAAGTGAATGAATTTGGAGAGTTCGGCTCTTGATATTCTAACTAAAAAATTCGTAAAGATTTGATCCATTGATCGACTGAGTCTGAAATTAGCCGAGCTAGAATTCGTGTCGAGCTCGACTTGTAAGTTTGGGTTTGGTTCGACCAAGTTGAGACTGTGTGTGTGTGCTCATACAGAATGAGTTCAAAACGCAAGATGAGCCAAGTTGGAGATTCTATGTTGGTTCTGCAACCTAGCTGTGCCGGGTGATACTGTACCGTGGCCCAATCATGTATAGGGGTGCATTTTCATCTTTGAGGTTCGGCTAGGCACAACCTAATTATTTTGGTCTCTTGGTGGACACGGATCGCAACTTTTTCACTTCTGTTCTTACTAGCCTGACACAGGGCAATATTGACCAAACCCATACAATCCTGACCCGACTCGAACCAGATGGAGCGGGGAATACCCATCCAAACAGGTCTAGGAGTATGGGGATAAGATGACCTATACCCATTATATATATATATATATATATATATATATATAGAGAGAGAGAGAGAGAGAGAGAGAATAGGCATGTAACATCCATTCATGTCAAAATCTCTTTAAACATTATAGCCATTCGATCTGCATTATCAATGATAGATATTTGAATTTAAAAGTTAATTTAAAATTTATTAAATATAAAATATGAAAAATGCTTTGATTTTTTTTTTTAATTTAAATCTTCACCATTGATCATGTTGATCAAAATGATAGATATCTTTGAGTAAATTTGAAAAATGGATGAATGTATAATATACCAATTTCTCTCTCTCTCTCTCTCTCTCTCTCTCTCTCTCTCTCTCTCTCTCTCTCTCTCTCTCTATATATATATATATATATATATATATATATATATATATATATATATATAGAGAGAGAGAGAGAGAGAGAGAGTTTTAAATGCATAATATAGTTTGTCTCATAATCTTATATAAACATTTTCACCATTTGCTTCATATGAACAATAGTGGAAATTTGTATTAAAAAAGTATTATTGCTCTTTTATATCTTACATTATATATATATATATATATATATATTATTTTATCACCTCAACTAGTCATTTTAAAGATGGAACGGCAAAAATATTCAATTTCATTTCATTTAAAGTCACTGCCCAATCATGAACGAGCCGAACCATGCACACTATAGCACAAGGAGTCAAGACTCTCCTTGCCATGGGTTTAATATGAAAAACATCGAAAATCGCAGGTCTTGAGTTGATCCAAGGTGTGTGCATATCAAATAGTGGTCAGCCGAACTCCAGTTTGTCACACCAAAGAAAAAGACTACCTCTTCCTATTGGGTCTATGATGAGATGTGGTAAACCATAGTCAGATCCTATTATTAATAATATATAGCCATATCAAGATATTAATAGAAAAAAATTTATATTTTAATATTATCAGAGTTAAATGCTAATATAACATAAGATCGAGCTCTATGGCATCAAAGACTTCATTTAGCCAATCCCACCCACCTAATGTAGGATAAAGCTCAACTATTTTACTTGTTTACGGTTGTGATTTTCTTTTCTTTTTTATTATAAGAGGAGGCCGAAGCCTAACACACACGGGACCTCAATCAGCCCTGCTCCATAACATTCTTGTGCTTTTTGACAAAATACTTTATGTAGGCGGGGTACATGCCAGCGATGGTGTATGAATATGATGAACAGCGCGCAGGCTTGAGCCGAGTGACTGGGACGACGACTGCTGCAATCCTGGCTATGCTTGCACTCAACTACCACGTTAGCTTATCATTCTAAGTGTGCAGGTCCAATGGAGAAGCCTGGTGGTATATATATATATATATATATATATATATATATATATATATATATCGAGAGAGAGAGAGAGAGAGAGGAAGAGACTAGTATATGCTAGCACCCTTAGGTACTAGCAAATCCAAATAAATCTCAACTATTCATCTTTTGTGATGGATGGTTGAGAAAAATACATGTGTATTTTTTGTAGGTACACTGTATTCACATGTGTATTTTTATTTTTTAAATTTCAAATCTCAATCATCCAGTATCAAAGAATGACGGTTTGAATTTGCTAGTACTTAAGGGTTTTAACATATAGCAGTTTCTCTCTCTCTCTCTCTCTCTCTCTCTCTCTCTATATATATATATATATATATATATATATATATATATATATATATATATATATAGGGAGAGAGTAGTTTTAAATGCACAATGTATAATAAACATTTTCGAATTCTATCTTTGAGATGAATGATTGATATATTAAACTTAATACATAAAAGTATATTGGTATTTTTTATTTTTTATTTAACACAATAGAAATGTCTATGCACCAAAAGATGTTTATTTGTCTTAGGTTGATGAATAGTTGAAATTTTAATTTAAAAAATATTCATGTGAATGAAATAAACCTAAAAATATATATTAATTCAAATTTCAACCATTGATCACCTAAAATGAATGGTTGAAATTTGTTTGAATATACTAACAACTAAATATACTAAAATATTTACTTACGAGTCTCTCTTTTTCTCTATATGTGTGTGTGCGTGCACGTGCCTATTTAGTTTAGTGAAGGATTTTTCAAGCTCTTCAAGACAGGTTTTCTAAGATGAGGAGGTGGCTGAATACAGAAATGGAAACTGCAGGCTGATTGTATAAAAAAAGACGAATCTCCCAGGTCATGAGTTTGATTCTTGAGGGATGCATGGGCGTGTATGTTTGGCTTTGGCCTTCCATTAGTAACCACAAAAATTAAGAAAACAATAGAAACGACAGTTCCCATTTTAAGTTGCAATTTTTTTTGTGAAAGTCGCAAATGACCTAAGTCACTAATACAAAGACGGAAAAGTTAAAAAAGAAAACAAAAATCGTTCCATTGCCGGGATTTGAACCCGGGTCGTCTGGGTGAAAGCCAGATATCCTAACCGGACTAGACGACAATGGATTGTTGGCACAGTGACTCAATTAAATGTATTAATATGTAGATTTGTCATCGAGCGCAAGCACATTGTCACTAGGTTTCATATTCAATATAGGTTGATACCAAACGTCGTTATGTAGAGCTATACGAAATTCAAAGGTAAGGACAATGGATCTGGACTAGAGTTTGTGAATCAAGCCACTTGTAGTTTAACCCGGTTTGGCTCTACAAACTGAACATGATGTATCCGTCAACAGCCGGCGGGTTCAAGATAGGGACCCCCGTGTCTATCCCTTAGAGCCCATCCTTTTTCCAAAGTTATGGATCCATTTTACCAACTTCCCTTGCCTATATTGTTCAATTGGCCCGAAGTTTTTCATCTTGGAGACCTGATGTAGTTATGAGTACGACTGGGTATGGGTGGTGCTCGGTCAACCAAATTTTCAAGACAAAACTGTATACATAATGAGGTTATTAGAAACCAATTGGTAGTAGCACCAATAGAGGACAAAATGAGGAAAAATCCTTTAAGATGGTTTGAACATGTTGAAAGATGACCAAATTATACTCCTAAAAGAAGATATGAAAATTAGATTGTGAAAATGTTAAAAGAGAAAGGAGACGACCACAAAAGTATTGAAGAGGAACTATAAAGACTGAACTAGTTTATATTGAGTTAATTGCTAGCAGGACACATGATAGGGCTCATTGAAGACAAATATTTCATGTAGCTGACCCCATTGTTGTTGTAATATATATATATATATATATATATATATATATATATATATATATATAAATTCTTATTATTATATATATACATATATTTATGTAATAAAAAAGTATACATGAAAAAAATTTATATATATCTGTGTGTGTTATGGGCAGCACTTTAGAGGCCCAATCAAATGTTTCCCGACCTACATTTTCCCGAAGCCGGGTCAGTCCGGCTCGGCCCATATTAACATCTCTCGTCTTCAGCCTCTCCGTTGTGAAAAAGGAAAAAAGGTAACAGATCCAGTGTGATGACCGGGTCGAAACCCGACCCTTACCTCCCATGAGGTGTGTTGTTGGGGAAAAAAAAAAACAAGAGGTCGAGCGAAGCTGAGGGAAACTGGGAAGCCGAGAAAACCTCCTTCCGATCTCTGCCCTCCGAAAGATTCACGCCGGCGTCGCCGATCGTCGCCAGAATACGGTAGACACCACCTTCTCTGTGCATTCAATCATACAGGAGGGTTCCTTCCGGCCGATTGACGAGTCCATCATCTTCTTTCTCTCTATTGCCGATTTCTTCCGTTTGGTTTTCTTTTTTCCTCTAACGGAGTCCGTTGCGAGATTGGGATTGCAATTGCCGGGAATCGGAGTCTCGATTGGTGTCTGTTTAGCTGATCTGGCCATAGATCATTCCTAGGACTCTAGAGGTAAGCAGAACTTCAAAGGGATAGGAATATGTATTGGTTTCGAAAGATTTTTGCAGAAAGATTGGTGGGGTATTGTGAAGAAGGGGTATTTTTGGGAAACATTTTGCGGTTGATGCAAAAATTTTGAACGTACTGATGATTGTGACTTGGAACTATTAAATTCCTTCTATACCATATCATGCTTGCTTTAATACGGATTTCTATGGCTAGTATTGCTATTCGTTGATGGGGGCGGAAGGGGTATAGATTTCGATGTAGCTTATGGATTTGTTAATTCTTTGAAATTTCTTTGAATTCAGACTTTTGCTTCCCGCTGAATATTCTGCTTTATGCTGTAATTCGATGTTAGATGCATTCCTTCGCACATAAGTTTGTCTGTGCAGCCCATGTATGATAAAATTAATATAGGATGCTTGCTAATTGTTATTTTTATGCCGATGACATAAGCCCTTTCGCTTAGTTAATGCATCAACATCGGAAGTGTGGACTTTTTTGGTTTTGTATTGTTAATGTAATATTGGGCAGATACTACATGTGAGTTCCACGATTGTTGTTAGATGACCTCGTATACCTTCAAGGTCCACATTAGGTCAGATGAATGTCATTAATACTAGCCTTACTCCAACTGTTGATTTATATCTGTTTGGGGTACAGAGATTAGCATAGTCCATGGCATACGGATATGTTTGCAGGTACGTCAATTTTGAAAAGTTCCAGGTGTGGGGACTTATATATTTAAACACACACATGGATATTTACACATACACCATAGTCCATATACAAGAACAAGAGAGACATTGTACAAATTATCGAGGTATCAAGTTGATGAGTCATACTATGAAATTATGAAAAAGAATTATTAAATGCATGCTGAGATAAATATCAAGTACAACATAGAACCAATTTGGATTCATGTCAAAAAGATTTATTATTTAGGCTATTCATCTATTGATACGTTCTATGGAACATTTAAAAGCAAAAAAAGAACTTCACATAGTATTTATTGATATGGAAAAAGCTTAAGATATTCTGTGGAGAATTTTGAAAAAGAGAGGTATCCTTCGTTGCATGGATATAGTACCTGAACCTGTACCTGGTACGAATACGGGGTATGCACATGTTTAAAAAACTAAGGTACGGGTATGCCATTATCAAAAAATATAATAAAAAGATAAATTTATATAAATAAATATAAATACAATGCCAATTAAAAAGTATAGCATATGAAAACAAGAAAATTTCATTCAATAACATTTTGCTATCAATAAACAAAAGGAAAAACAAAAGGAAAAAAATATATGACCTATAACATAAGATCCTAAGTAACCAGATGCCTATCTACTAATTGCTCCAAAATTCCAAATGCTTGAGCCATGAATGTTAACTAAAATATGTCACCTGTAGCCAATGAACAGCATACATCAAAGCAACATAAAGAGACAATCTAACAAACATTTGGTATGCAATGCACACATTGCACCGACTACCGCAAACACTTCAGGGAAGAAACAATGGCCTTCTACATCAATCCAAGTAATACGTCTGTGAAAAGAATGATGCAAATCAATCTTCATCATCCTCAAGAAATCAACAACCAATGAGCAACCCAGCCATCCAACTCTAAACAAAACATACAGATACAGTATATGACCAAAAACCAGTGAATGCACACATATAGGGACATAAGTCACACGACTAAATAGGAGAAGATATTGGCAGCAAAACCATGACCTCAGGCGGTGAACCGGTGATGCATGACAGTCGACACGATGATCTCGCTGGCAAAACCAACGGGAACTTATTTGAACTGATTTTTGCATAAGGATTTCTGCTTTTGTCGTCCATCGCCTGCCACCGTCACCCGTCGTCCATTGCTCGCCATAGCAGAGGGCCAAAGAGAGACAGTCGAAGTCGGGGGGGGGGGGGGGGGGGGCTAGTTTTCTCCGTTTGATGTTTGATATGGTATTTGGATTGAATCAACCCATATCCATATGGGTCGACCTAATCCAATCCTTACCCGATATGGGTACTTGATGTACCCACATGCGGGTACACATACCAATACATACCTACGTGTATGTGTACCAGTATGTATCCCAAATACTGATATGCATACCCATACCCAATACATACTGGATACAGATACGACACCCAAATGGGCGTACCCGTGCAACACAATAGGTATTCTTTTGACATACATCATTTTATAAAAGACACGTATGATAGTGTGCAAACATGTGAGGACTTACAAAGAAATGATATATTTCTTTAAGGTTAATATTGGATTACATCAAGGATCAACTTTAAGTTTATATTTATTTGTATTGGTCATTGACGAGTTAACAACACATATTCAAGATGAAGTTCCCTGGTGTATGTTATTCACGGATGACACTGTATTAGTCGATGGGTTTATAGAAAAGGTTAATAGAAAATTGAAACTATGAAGAAAAACATTAGAAAGTAAAGGCTTTCAATTTAGTAAAACAACAACAACTAAGCTTTTTTCCATAGTAGATGAGGTCGGCTACATGGATTCTTTGTTTCCACATAGCCCTATCATGTGCCATGTTAGCAGTTAACTCACAATAAGCTAGGTCATTCTTTATTCTTTCGATTTAGTAGAACAAAGACAAAATATATGAAATGCAAGTTTAATCATTTGGGTAGTTCAAAAGATATAGAAATTAAGATTAGCACACATTGTGTCACTTATAAGGAAAATTTTAAATACTTAGGATCAATTTTTCATAGCGATGGATAAATTGATGGAGACATTGCACATAGAATTAATATAGGTTGGTCAAAATGGAGAGATGCATCAAGCATTTTATGCGGTAATACAAAAGTTGTCTATGGCAGACATGAAGATGTTGTCAACATGGATGAGTGGTCATAAAAAGAAAGATGGTATAGGTAATGAGGTTATTAGAAATAAATTGAGAGTGGCATAGACCACAAAAGTGTTGGAAGGAAACAATAGAGAATGATCTTAGCTTAGATTGAGTTAACTGTTAATATGACACATGATCGAGCTCTATGAAAACAAAAAATTTATGTAGCCAACCCCATCTAGTATTCTAGGCTTAGTTGTTGTCGGTGCCGGCTCTCCCTCCTTTCCTTCCACGTTCTTTCCAATCCTCTCTCTTGTCTATTCCCTTTTCCCCTTCTCTCTCCCCTTCACCCTACTGTCACGGACAATGACAAACCTTTTCCTTATTCTTAGATGAGTATAAACTCAGACTTGTTGACGACCAGCGATTTTGGAGTGTAGGACAAATCGTTGTAGAAGTGTCTACTGACATAGACCATAGTCATTGTTGTATCACATCCTGTTATGTACTTCTTGTCTATACATAGTTAGGTTCAGATTCTTTTATGGTGAATGGTTGTGTTCATGTTAATCATACTATTGTTGGTGAAGTAAAATATATAAACTATGTAATTGAATTAAATTTGATGATCTAGAGTTGTAAAATGTTTTCATATATATCGTACAGGACAAGTTTGTTGTTTTGTGCAGAATTATTCTGACCGGATGTAGGAGGGTACAAATAGTAGCCTCCTTTCTCATTTATATTTTGAAGATGCCTAGTTTTTTGAATGAGAGACCATCAGCTCACATATTCTGCAAAACATTTTCCTTTTCTAGTAAAACATTGTTTTTTACCACCTTTTGGGGGTTGAATTGAAACTGACTAATACCTTACTTTTTTAATCTTTTGGGCAGTCAGGTAGACTACATCTCTTGCTCAAGTCCCTGATTTTCATCCACGGACCAGATTGATTTGGTTTTCTTAACGGAAACATGGTAGTCAAAGTTCCTACTTTGGTGGACCTCTGTATCCAGACTGCAATCGATAACATCAAGTACATTGGGGATATTGGAGAAACAGACATAAATTTGCTGGTCTATTCTACCGCACTGCACTGTTGATCAACTAATGTTCATTGAGACTTCCTCTGAAGTAAGCAACTATTTCCCATGCAATTGTTTCATGCATATCGATTTGATGTATATATCATACTTGTTTAGAAATAGGACAAGTGTCACTTACATTTATTTGTGTGCAACTTGCACTAGGGAAGAGATCTGAGTGCAGTCAGGGACATCCTGTGGAAGCGGCATTATGAAAAACATTTTGGTGTGGAGAATGCTAATGTTGTTATTAGGAGGATGAAGAAAGTGCAACACTCATATAAATGGCGAGACTTATATAAGGCATTCTCATCTTCCTTTCTAACTCTTTCAGTTAACTTGATCTTGTCAGGATCTTCATGCTCTAATCCTCATCTCTTTATAAAGGATCTTCTAACTTGGTGACAGTTTATTGCAGGCAAAATTGAAGGAGAGGGATGGCGCTCAGAAAAAGTCGGTGGATAGAATGAAGGAACTTTATGTACAAGAAGTTATGACTTATGAGTAAGCACTCGGTATTCAGAACAAAAGTTTATAGAAATTACAAGCAGAAAAGAGCTGCCACTCTCGATTGGTTTAAAATCATGTGGTTCTCATGACCTGGATTGCTTTGAAATCGTGTGCTTCTTCTCTTGACTTGTTGCGTCTGTCGGTGTTCCTGAGGGTTTTAAGGCAGCAATGGTTTAATCAGTAGTGATTTGAAAGCATATTTCAATTCTTTTGGTATCAACACATGGGACAGGTTGACTGGTGTAATTGGACACCACATATTAAGAATCATTAATAATCTTGGATGGTGATTTCCTATTTCTTTACTCTGCAGCAAATTCTTGTTCTAAAGCTTTAATAAGGTCAGAACAATGACTTATATCAACTTAATGAAATGTTCATCATGTTTATACATGTCATCAATGGGTTTATCAAAACATATTTGTGATCGATCGGTGAAATAATATAAATCCTACTTCACATGTTACTAATTATAACATACTATGGTTGCCTTGGCTTAAACACATGTTACTAATTTTAAGTTCTAACAAATGGGGAAATATATTTGAGAGGAATAAGCAGGTATTCTTTGTTCATCATTGTGATTGAGGCACCTCATCTTGAAATTATGTTGGTACTCTTGATGGTCATTTCTCTATGCATAACAAATTCTTCTTTTAAAGACCATCACCTTGATCAGATTAACAGATATGTTACTTAAAGAAATAAATACACATGTAAAGTATTTCTTTCCTTTGTGATGATCGTTGGTGTTGACTAAATATTGTGATTGCCTTGGAAGACCAAAGCTGTTCAATATGGATGACTGCTTGTTTGGAGTCATCTCATGTGGTAAATTTATGGTGCCAAAGTTCTTCCTTTGTGGATTTGTCTTGCTTTGGAGTTTCAAAACCAAGTAATTTCAGGAGCTTATATTTGTCTTGGTTTGTTTAGAAAGAATCGCCAGAAAAATTGGCATCTTGAAAGACCTTTTTTCCTTCACGAGTCATACGTATTTCTTTCCTCAAAAGTAAAAGGTTTCTGCAACTAAACATGAACATGTGGGTATCGCGTGTATGTGATTACTCAATGTTCAAAACAAACAGCTGAAAGTGAAAATTCTTGAAGAACAGACTGTCACATGTAATCCTAGCTGAGAACTGCAAAAGAACTTCAGAACGCAAATAAAATACTAGTAGCCACAAAGTGCCAATTTTGGTGCTGTGCCAATGTCTTGTTTTATATGAGATGTTGATACTTAGTGTACTGGACCATGCTAGTATGTGCATTAATTGTTTTTAGCCGAACAGCCTACAGAGCTTGAATCTGTACATTCCTCTTATTAGGACTGTTCTGGCCCACTAACTGTAACAACGCAAATTCTTCTCTCTTTTTTGTTTATTTCATCAATTTGTTTGCGGTATAATTCTTTTTATTGTTTAAATAATGATTAACATAATGAAGATATTGTGTTTCTCATCTTGCAGAAAAGCAGAGTAGACAAATCCGAATTTGTACAAAGATCCCTCCTAGCAAGAAAAGGAGTTATTTTGAAGGTAACTTTTTATTAATCGTGCGTGTTTAGTTAACATGCATTCACTATTTGCAAATGTAGTAGGTCTGATCTGATCTTTAGTGCATTGTCTTATCAGGCAGTGGATCTTGCAATAATTTCTCAAGCGTGAAGGGAAATCTGATGAAAAAGGCAAAATTGGAGTATCTGAACAGGTGCTATTGCATTTTGGTTTCCAATTATTACTTCGAGATGAACCTTATTATTTAGCTGTAGAAGTTTCTAACACTGGTATCTTAACCATGTTTCTTTTGGGTTGATAGCCACGAGGCAAAAGTACATGCCGCTATGAGGAAAAATGCATCGCGAAGGCAGAATACCACGCCATCAAGGTATGTTCTAAACTTCAGCTTTCCTCTCTCTTCAGACAGAAACCACGCAATGATGGATTTGAAAAATCAAGAGTAACAATCTCATTGGGTTGCTTGGTCTCAGAAAGATTTCATGTGTTGATCTCTTGTGTCATGGCCACAAGTGACTGCTTATGAAACAAATAGCATATTAGTTTTCTGAAGTCTCAAACTGCTTAAGAAAATAAAAACCAAAAAGGATGACTAGACGAACAGAATAATCCCTAATGATAGTTGATCTCGTGTCTATAACTGAATAGAAGATGCTATGACTATATCGAGGCATTCAGGAATATCACATATGGCAGTTAAAGAAATAATCATCTTTCAGAAGCTCTTTACACAATTATTTGATCTTGTGCCACTTCTCAAGTCTTTGCCCCGCAGCTCAAAAAAACAAGAACAAAAGATAGATACCATGATCCCATGGACTTGCAATAAAGAACAACCTAAATCTGAATGTAGTGATTAATACCAAATCATAATTTGAAGCTTCCAAAACATGTACATAATGACGAAATCTAAACTGCCTACCAAAAACATGATGCACCTGTAGAGGCATGCACCCTAAACTTCCAAAATGAGAAGGTGAAAGAATATCATCTAAAAAGGATATATTCACAAGATAGAAAGAGACCTTCAGAACATTGACAAGCTTGTAAAGTTGATCCATGACTTGCTGCAACACCTTTTCAGTTCCAGAAACAACTATGGTAAAGGTTGTATGGGTGTTTGGTGCTGACTCTCTCTCTCCAGAAAGAAACCATGCTAGCTGCATGGCTGCTGGACATACCCACGTGTGCGTGCATTCATATCTTTTTTTTGGAAGGTGTGCAGTCATGCCTCTTGGTGGTCCTACAACTGAAGATCTGAGTTCTTTAAGGTCATGTTCGAATAAAAAAATTCTAACAGAAAACCAGAGGAAAATAACTGTGATTAAATAATGCCGATTAAATTGCATCAAGCTCAACGGCTAAGTCCAATTAGAGATTCCGTGTGCCCCCCACTTAGAAGTTAGTTAGCCCTAGAGCAAAATGTTTTAGCAGTCGGACTTTGGTTTTAAAAAAATTTCACCCAATGCGTGGTTCATCTTAATTACTCCATATTGTAGAGCAGAAGCTCACATAATTGCCATCAAATGTACAATTATTATAGTCCTTTCATTTGATTCGTAGTTGAAATATCAAACCAACTAGTGCATCACAAGTTACAAATTGTTTGAGGATCTATTATATCTTGAGGAAGGCAGGAATCATTCTCAATTAATCTTGTTTGTGTTGTTTCTGGCGTAGTGTCTCTCAAAAAGCAAGGCCAGGTAGCTTTTCGGAGAGGGGAGCATACTCGTCGTCATCATCAAGTTACAAAACCGCAGTTCAGCCATCAATTAAGAGAAGGTGGCAGTAACCTACTGTATGATATGTAGCTGCAGAGTTATGATTAGCTGTTTCAGAGGGCTGCTGCCTTCATGGTGCGGTCATCATATTGCACAAGTTGTCATTGCAACACGTAATATCGAATTTGTCCTGTCCACGACCAAATCAGTACTGTCTCTCCTAGCTGTAATGCAAGGCCTTGCTTTCTCTCTCTTGCTGATCCAATCAGGAAAAACTCTTTCAAGCTTTGATGTGTGTCAATTTCATGGAAAGCACCCCTGGCAACTTCAGCCAGTGAGGATGTGCTTGCCAAAGCCTCCAATGGAAGCATGGCAACTCTAGTTTACAGCCCCAACTGCAAAGGCAAACATTTCACATTTCGGGCATAGGTTCAACTATTGCTGGTTACATTTCCTTATTGTAATTTGTACCAGTTGTGCCTGCTATCCGGGTGGTTCATATGACTTTCAGCCTACATGCTTATGCCTTCGATTTTCGGCAAATCCATTCTGCAGAATCCATTGATACTTTCTACAGCCTAATGGGCGGCTGATTGCGGAGCCACAAGCGGAGCAGAGCACATATGGCCCCCATCTCTATGGATGAAGTGGATGTGGGTGCTTCTGGCCCATAGGACTGCTTGTCCCCCATCATCACCCATGGGACTGCTCATCCGGAAAAATGGCTGGTTGTGACCAAAAAACCGCTGGGTTTATGTGGTAGGTGGAAATGCTGGACCTATCAAATCTGTAATGCAAGTAATTAGGAGCTCATGACAAGCCCATGTATGAACATGGATTATTCTACTTCTGATGTCCCTCTGCTCATTTAGGATTAAGAAAAGAAGAAGCACAATGTGTCACGATTTAAATTCTAAGAAGTCGAAGCTGGATTTGGTCATAGAGCGTACTCTGATGAATAAATAAGCAATGTGTTTGTTCATATAATCTGCGGTATACCGACTTACCTGCACAATTTGATTTTGTCCACCACATTAATTAAATGTTTCATCCAAGGGATATCTTGGAAAGAGAAAGTGTGAAATCTTCTCCAATCCTATTTATTGATCTTAGTTTCGCATAATTCACAAGATAAACCAAAGGAGAAGGCGAGTGCCCTCGACGGTTCAGCTATTGAAGGTGATGCTGCTTATCTGCTTCGTAGCCATGGTGGCACTGTTTCTCATGTCCATAATCATCTTTGTTTTGTACATGTCATTGCACCAAGAAGAAGGTGGTGGCGAATGCACACCAAAGAATGGAGTAGACATTGTGGCTGCCGTCAGATATGGAAGTGGCAATGGTGGTGGTTTGATTCATGCTGCTTCACCAGTTCGTGCTGATGAAGAGTCGGGGGCTGATGTTAACTTTCCTGACCCCACAACTGCATCAGTAGCTGGTGGTGGTGGTTGTCATAGTAGTGTTTTTCATAATAGTCATGGTCACGGTAGTACCTCTCATGATACTGATGGTGATCATAGTACTATTTCTCATCATATCAGTGGTTGTCATATTTCTCACTATTCTGGCAGTGACCATAGTAGTTTTTCTCATGAGTGGTGGCATTGGTGGTCATAGTAGAAGCCATGATATTGGTGGTGGTGGTAGCGGATTTTCCAGTTGGTGAGCCATGGGGACAGTAATAATATTATACAATTATTCCTTTGTTTTGTCCTGTGGAAATTCAAGTCGTAGAAAAAAAAAGGAGCTTGAACTCTGCACTAGCCCACCTGGCACAGCTGTGGACTCATGTGAAGGCCGACCACTAGTTCAACTCTTGGGACCAGTGGCAGACTACGGAAATTCTTTGGGGGGAGACTAGATTTGTATTTCGGGTGAAATGTAATTGTATTTTACGTTTATAAATATTTGTTTTTTTTTATATACAATAACAAACTCATGAATTCTTTAGATTTCAAGTGAACCCTAAAATAGGTCCACTACTAGTGCTTATCCATCTTCGGCCTCCTGACCAAAACAAAAAAGAAAGGAAGGATCTTGAGTTGCGGAGAAGCCATCAACAACCACTGTCGAGTTTTAATTTTTATTTACTTTTACGATGGTGAGGCCAACTCATTTGCATGCCCCGCTCGACAAACCATGTGCCTGAATTTTGTTTTTCCTTCCTTTGGGATGCCAAGGACTAAATACGCGTACGTTGAGATTAGGTCTGCCTGCCATTATTGATTTTGAGTCAATCCTTAATGAAGTCCAGTAAACCTTATCATGATAATATCGTGACAAGGGGAAATGAGAACGTATCCTAATACATACGGATACGGATTATTGTAGTGGTGTGGAGGTAGAAAGTCTTTTAGGATGAAACGAAATTTAGTGAAGTGAAATTCAGTTGCGACCGTCTTTATAATATTTTCGGAAACTTCAGATTGCTTGCGTGAATATTTTGGATCTTTTAGGTTTCGGGTTGGATCGCCGCCTCAGATCACCCATGAATTGGGTCTGTGACCGCATCGATTCCTGCACTGTTACATTCTATTTAGGATTAGGAAGACATGAATTGACCTGCTTTTAATACATTTTATTACAATTTAAAAAGTCAGGGCCCGAAATTATGGTTCGGTCCAAGCAATCAACATCATACCCATCTGATGTGGCTTTCAACCCCAAGTATGAATTCTCGTACGGGAAATTATGGTTCGGGTCAAGTTTGTGCTAACCCGTTCAACGTGGCACACACCCCCACGCCCAGATGCATGTGGGTTGTGTGTTATACTAACTGATCCAACCCAATTATAATTAGCTTTTTGCGTGCTTCTAAGGACATGACTGACAGCAATATTAAACTCCAGAGACGTGTGTTTGCAGGTAAGCGGGAACAAACGATTCAAAACCATCGGTTCCGATTTGTTGGAACCATGAACTGTAAGGGAACCTGGTTTCACCCAGTTCTGGTTATCGTTTTGTAAATGGCAGGTCCAGTTACGGTTTGAACAAACAATTAAAGAACTTTCTTGCCAGATTTTCATGTGGGTTGATGTTGATTCTCACCACCTTAGCCTCGATCTTGAGAGGCCTTCTACAGAGGCAATAGAGGGCTTTATATTACCCTGTTTAGAAGCTATTGTCACGCCCCGACGTTGGAATCACCTAACAACTCAAAACTCGTGATCGGCACTAGGATGAGCACAACCTAGGAAGTCTTTCACCAATGATGCAGTAGTTCAACGGAAGCTTAAGACTGATGATTGAGAGGGTCGATTGGAGTAAGCAAGGAAACTTGAGAGTAAATAAGAAAGCAATGTGATTCTATTGGTAGCAAAAATGTGTGTGGCCCGCGGCATGCTTATAACTCAGGTGCGAGACTCTTTATGAGTAGAAAAGAAACGGGTGCTCCCTGACTATAGTAGGGGCCAAGACTAAGTACTAGAAGTTGTTTAGTGGTTCCCACGTAGGGACCTGGTTACACAACCATGATTCAAAAATTTATGCGTAGAGGGTCCCCGGGTCACACTATGATTAAAGTGAGATGTGAACACTATGGAACTGGAATTGGAGTTTGAGTATCTAAACCATTGTATAGAGAGAAATACAAGTATTAATTCTTGGGTTTGTTTTTGTATAAAGAGAAATACAAGTATTTTGTAGATATAGAATATAAGTGTGTCTCACCTAAAAGAAATTTCTGGGTCCATGATTGGAGTTGCTCTGGTACAGCTCACTGTATACTCTTTGGCAAAAGGTCCCAGGCTGGTGCTCGCTCATCTGGTATGGATCTGCCTGGCTCCGATTTGCCTAAAAAGTTTGACAGGTCTCGGGTTAGTGGGACCTAGGCCGCAATCAGGTATTCGAACTTGTACTACGTTCCCATGGAAACTACTGCTAAGAATGTAATTGTACATGTTCCTTACTGCATTAATTTCTGACTCGAATGGGGAACCACTTGGTAAGATCCGGGTCAGATCAAGATCTAAAACCGGTCCCACTTTTCAAAGTTCCGTTTGATTGTATTCAATTTGATAGTTTTGGATGCAAAAACTGAATCTAAGACCAAGTTGGATCTTGACGGGGTCTATAAATTTATGCCCAAACTGCATGCTGCAGCCTGTTAAAAGAGCTTGGATCGACCCAAGATTAAATGTACATGAGCACCAGGTCTGGCATTAAAGGATTCTCTTTCAATGCATTGAGTTTTTCTTTTTGCCTTAGGGTGTGTTGATTCATAGTGTCACGGCCGAAGTCAACATGTAACAATGGTTTTGAAGAATCATGGTTTCATGATTGATTCAGGAGTACGTTCATGTGAAGCACGATAACAACATAAGAGAGGAGGAAAAACTTGTGTTTTCATGTAAAACGGGATAATAATGAGAGGGGGAGGAACTTAGGTTTTGTGTTAAACCCATGAGTCCAATTTGTGTGACAACGGAACTACAAATCCATACAAACAATAAGTTTGACGTTTGATGCACAACAAAACTAGCATTCAAGTCTTGCACAACCCATAAAAAACATATGGGCATCCCCCTCAACATAAGTCATTCAAAGGATCCAAATACCCACTAGAGCACTAAAACCAAGATCTTTCAGAAAACCGGTTCCTATTTGAAGCATGACCGCATGGATGGACTCATGCCGACCCAGCAATTCGGTATCAATCTCTGAGGAAGAAAACTACCACCATTAATGGCTGGGTGGTTCTGGTACTGGAAGTGCATTATGAAACAAATCTTCTTTTTTCTATCCTAACTAATTGGGCGAGTTCTCGTGAAACCATTTCGGTACGAGAAGTTTCACTGTTTCAATCTGAATCATTCATCTCTCACTGCTATGTGTGTGTGTTTTAACCCATATAGGGGCTCATTCTGAGCATACCAGTGAAGCCCAAGCTGGACATTGTGAAACAAGGCTTGAATCAAATCAAGTTAAAATATAAAAGCAGATAAAAATGGAGAGTTGTGTTACGCTTCCGACATCCATAGTAAAACTTTGTCGGACTTATTTATGATGGATTCTACAAATTATGATAGAGCTTTGTGGAAACAAAGAATCCATGTACCCAACTCCATCTAGTATAGAAAAAGGCTTAGTTGTTGTTGTTGTAGAGGGCCTTGCTACCCGAAAAAGAAGGCCCGATCTGGTGGGAAGGATGATAAGTTTCTACCAGTGGAAGGCCAACTCTGAATCGACATGGCCCTGTTTGATGTGGACTTAGTTTAGTTTTGGTTTGGTCCTGTCAGACGTCCTCCCTTATTTACGGGCATCGAATTCCCTTTCTCTTGACAATTACATTAACAACTCATAATATCTATAGTAATAAATTCGAGTTTTATACTGACCGTTACAAGTCTAATGCAATTATCTTCTTTTGTCTAGACTGGTCATGACAGAGTTTCAGAAGAAAAAAAGATCTGACATTCAACCTTCTTTTATCATTTATCGTTTGCATCAAGGTCGAGCAACTCATGAATTTGATGTTACTTACGGCATGGTTGATATCAGACCACGCGAACTAAGTGTACGGATGACAAATTTATTTACAACAAATGCCATATCAAAGGTCAACATGTCCAAAAACTCCGTGTCTTGTGTCTTGATTCAATCATGTAATTAGGAGTGAGCATCGGTCGATTTCATTTCAATAACTAAACCAATTAGAATTAACCCAAAACCAAATTAAGAAGCCCACATACTTTTGCTCGTACGATGTTGTAGGGTGATTTTACCTTGACTTTCGGTGCTTACAGTTCTAAGTTTTATTTTTGGGTCAAAAACTTTGACATCAATAAAAAAGTGAGAACTGTATCGAGAGAATCAAAACAAAAACCCAAAAGTCTCTCTATTTCTTGTATTGTTATCTCATTTCACATGAAAACTCAAGTGTCCAAACCAAAACCAAGCATGCATTGATCTAAGGCCTCGAGTTTAAGTATCAAGAGCCTACCACCATGAATCAAAAGCACCCTTAAGGTGTCTTCGATCGTCCCGCCACACCGAAGGTCGCTCCGTTCTGGCTGACTGGGCGGAACCACCATAAAAATCAGTTTAGAATAGCTCAACGGCGGGATTGCTCTGGAGTTTGACTCGCAGAGGGTGCATGTGTGTGGATGTGTTAGGCAAAAAAGAAAAGAGTGTAAAATGAACGCATGCAGGCCCCTCAGTCCTGGGGCCAGAACGCACTAAGATAACTTCACGCGGGGACAAAGCGGCCGTGCGCCCCTTCCTTCCATGCGTGGCCGCTTTGTCAAACATGCTTGCGTGCTGTATAGTGCTTTAACTTTTAATTTTGACGTTTATCGAATAAAAAAATGATCATATATGCTGTTATCATCCAGCTAGCAGCTGTCATGAAGCTGGATGGCATTCGGAGACGGAAACGATTCGAGTTGCCCTGGTGCAGCTCAGTGCGTACACTCTGAAAAGGTTAGGAATACAATACCCGAGTGCGCATCTGGCAAGGATCTGCCCAACTCCATCTTGCCTACAAGAAAAAGGGCAAAGTCTCGGGTTAGTGGGACTTAGGGCCCAACTCGTATAATTTAGCAGGTTCGTTACTGCTTTCATTTCTGACTCAAATCACATTGTAGGATCCAGGTCAGATCCAGATCTGAAACCGGTCCCACTTTTCAAAACTCCGTATTCAACATAGTTACGTTGGTATATAATCCGATAATTGGAATTCAAAAACTGAATCTAAGACTCAATTGAATCGTAGCCAGATCTATAAATTCATGACCAAACTTCACGCTGCAGCCTATTAGAGCAAGTTGGATCTCGCGTAACCCATGAAAACGTATTAGGATCCCTTCAACATAGGTCATGGAAAGTTTACTGTTTTAATCATTTTCATCCCAACTGATTGGATGAGTTCTTGTGGAACAGTTTAAGTACAAGAAAGTTTACTGTTTTAATCATTTTCATTTTCATCCCAACTGATTGTATGAGTTCTTGTGGAACAGTTTAAGTACAAGAAAGTTTACTGTTTTAATCTGAAACATTCATCATTCATAGATAGAAGGGTGTCCACAATAAATGCGGCCCGTTTAGGGTAAACCGGTTACTGTTCCAGAACCGTCGGTTCCGAGGCAGTTCCACTGTGAGTCATGAACTACCTGGAACAAGTAAAAAGTAATTAAAAAGTTTAAAATTTAAAGAACATTTTAAAAATACCTGAACTGGCGGTTTGGAGTCATCTGTTTTAGTTTCAAGCTGGTTCCGGTTTTATAAAAAGTGAAACCAAAATAGAACTGGGTGGTCCCCAGTTCCGGTTTCAGCCAGTACCTAGCCCTTTTGGTTCTAGTGAGAACCACTGAACGAATCGGTCATATCTAGTCCACAATCTGCGTACAAGCTGATTTACAACTCTCTCTCTCTCTCTCTCTCTCTCTCTCTCTCTCTCTCTCTCTCTCTCTCTCTCTCTCTACATATATATATATATATATATATATATATATATATATATGTATATATATATATATGTATATATATATGTATATATGTATATATATATGTATATATGTATATATATATGTATATATGTATATATATATATGTATATATGTATATATATATGTATATATGTATATATATATATGTATATATGTATGTATATATATATGTATATATGTATGTATATATATATGTATATATGTATGTATATATATATATGTATATATGTATATATATATATATATATATATGTATATATATATGTATATATGTATATATATATGTATATATGTATATATATATGTATATATGTATATATATATATATAGTTAGTGTGTGTGTATTGTTGGAAGTTACCGTAGACATACATGCATAATAAAATAATATGCAATAAATGTAAACATGCTCCAATCATAAACAAACGAATCGGTCATATCTAGTCCACAATCTGCGTACAAGCTGATTTACAACTCTCTCTCTCTCTATATATATATATATACATATATACATATATATGTATATATGTATATATGTATATATACATATATACATATATATACATATATACATATATATGTATATATGTATATATGTATATATATATATATATATATATATAGTTAGTGTGTGTGTATTGTTGGAAGTTACCGTAGACATACATGCATAATAAAATAATATGCAATAAATGTAAACATGCTCCAATCATAAACAATAACTAATCAAGTCATAGAGAAAACAAAAGGAGAAGCAGAAATCATAAACTTATTTGTATGACTCGCCCTTGCGAACTTGCTTTAGAGAAATCAACGCTCGGCTATGAGTACGTACGGGTACATAAGTTTTCCTCCAAGATAAAATATACACACAACTCGAGAGATATGTATCTTGCTTCGAGTCGACCTTGAACACGCCTTCGTTGCCTATTATTGGGGTAGAGAGAGACTAACCATGGGCACATAGATCGAAGCAACACCACGGGGTGAGAGATGGAACCAGAAGACGGGAAGACAGAGAGAGAAAGTTATGTGTTTAGGAAGGACTCCTAATCACCTATTTATATGGTGCGCATGTGCATAACGGATCGTGGATCCGATTAAAATGACACATCGCTTTATCTGCAACCATCATGTCTTATCCGAAACTGTCTCATCTTATCTTTATTCGTAATCGTGAAATACTCTTAACCGTTAGATCAAAAGTTTTTCTTGCAAAAAGATAGACTCAAGTCACTGACTTAGCCCGACGTGCGTGTGTTATATAGTATGTCCTCCACAAGCTCTTTAAACTAAGTTTCATGAGCTACCAAATATATAAAAGGACATGCGAATTTGTCACATTCTTCAATATGGGACTAAACTTTGTCTCTTTTTGGTCATCACATGCATAAGTCCCTCATATGTTACTTTTTACACTTTAGGATTTTCACATATATCATTTATTTATTTAAGGATACCAACATGAATTAAATGTCATTAATGCACATTAAATCCAACAATCCCCACAAAGTTCTTAAGTGTAAAAGTGTCCTCCTGATCCAACCACCATATTATGCTTTAACTAATAGTACCTTTCAGTTTAAACTGTTACTTGAGTTATCCAATATTACTCTTACATGAACTAGGTGAACATACATCTTGAACCTAAACCTTAGGTGCAAAGATGTTTGTTGGTAATAAAATAATAAAAGGTTATAGCATGATCTATAGGAGTGATGCATTAATGACCATGTATTAATATTTTGTATCATGATTGACTTAAGGGAACAACTAAATTCCCCTATTGCGACCACACAATGTCAATCACTTAGCTGGACATCTTCGATGATATATTCCTACCATCTTGTCATAGGACTCGATCCCATTTAGTGAATAATGTCTTGCTTAACTTTCCGTTATAACACTTTAGGTTTACAGGAGACAAACATAGAGATATTGAAAGTATCACATAATACAAATTATTATCCTATTCACCCAACAACTTATTACTACCATATTGAACATACTTTATGGGATTTCCACTAAGGTAGGTTGAGTTGTTACTCCTTATAAATAAATCATAGGTTTCAGTCACATCCTCAACTTGAATTTCTATCTAAGGCTACTGATAGACCCTTAGTCAAAAGATTGATTGTGTTATATTTGGATCTAACAAAATCTACAACCATTACCCCATCAGACACAAAACCCTTTACAAACTTTAGTTTGACTTCGATGTTTCTCCATTGCTTTTGGTTGTACTTGAAACTACTAATCTTAACAATTGTAGTCATGCTATTACACTACACTGAAAATTACAGGAAGTCGCTTCTTCACCATAGATAAACTAGACATAAGTCACTTAAGTCATTAAGTTTCCAATCCAATCTCATCCAAATCACATAATTCCGCCTCAAAGATAGAACAAATTAAAATAGTAAGTTTCTTTGATTTCTAGGTGACAACGCAATCACTCATAAGAAACATATATCCAGTGACCCTATTACTCACAAATTTCTTTGCTATCTAGCTAGCATAACTAAATCCTTAATAAACCGAAGGATGTTTACTGTAATGTCGTATAAGGAAAATTATTCCCTTCACTTAGCGAAACACTCTGTCTAGAGCTTCATAATGGGTTCTATCTGAACAATTGGTGTATCTACTCAACTTACATATAACAAATGCAATATCTAGTCGTTTGCAATTAGTTAGATACATCAAACTACCAATAATCTATGAATATCATAGTTGAGACACAAGAATATTATCTTCATTATTATACAAAACCTTAGATGAATCATATGGGGTCTTAACATGTTTACAATTTATATATCCAAATCTGTCTAAAACTTTCTCAACATAGTGAGATTAAGATATTACTACATCATTAGTAGACCTTGTAATTTTAAGGCCTAAAATCACATCAACTACGCTCATGTCCTTCATCTCAAACTTACTATATAAGAATAACTTATTCTTATTTATTATTCTCGTATCGGAACCAAACAATAATATATCATTTATAAATAGCCAAAGAATGACGAAAGCATTATTCATCGACTTGCAATAGATACACTTATCATAATCACTAGAAATAAAGTCAAAAGATTATATCACATAATCAAACTTTAAATGCCATTGTTTAGGGGCTTCTTTAAAACCATATAATGATTTAACAAGCTTACACACCTTAGATTCATTCCCACGAGCTACAAATTCCTCTAGTTAATCCATATAAATTTTCTCATGGATGTCACCATTCAGGAAAGTAATTTTTATATTCATCGGATAGATTGTGAGTTCATATATGGAGGTCAGTGTTATAAGCACTCGGATGGTTGTCATTCAAAAAATTGGGTAATAGGTATCAAAGCAATCTATTCCTTTCTTTTCTGTGTATCCCTTGGTAACTAATATGACCTTGTACTTATTAATTGTTCCATTTGCATTTAGTTTCTTCTTAAAGATTCACTTATAACCCAAAGTAGAACAATTAAGAGGCAAATATATCAATTCTCAAGTACTATTGAAAAGAATTAACTAGATTTTAATGTTAACAACTTTCTTCCAAAACTTAACCTCAGTCGAGGTCATAACCAACTGAAAAGTGATGGTACCATCCTTGACATTAAATATAATAAAGTCACTTCCAAAGTCCTTTGATATTTTAAGTCGTTTATCTCTCCTTATTCAGTTATTTCTTCAGAGTTATCTGATCTAGAAACAACATAATCAGGGTCACTCTCCACATTTGTCATCACTTCCTCATGATCGAGAATGAAACCAATAATATGATTAGAATCTCTAAAAGATACACTTTGGAGAACTTTAGTTTTCATGAGAAATACATTCTCAAAGAATGTAGGATAATGGAGCTTAACTATCATGTTAACGTGTATGCAAAAAATATCATATATGATGACGAAGAATTTGTATGCATAGCTTGTCTCCATGTAACCCAAAAATATAACATTTTCAAATCCCAATTTCTTTCTCTTGTTAACAGGGATAGGTACTTTCGCAATACACCCCACACTTTCAAATATTTGATATTGATTTTTTTACCCTTTTAAAGGTCAAAGTGACTACTTTCCTTATATTTATAGAGAACTCTATTTAGAATATGGCAAGCCAGATTTAAAGCTTCCTCTACATGTATGTAGGTAACCCAAAACCTTGAGGTAAAGCATTAATCATATCATACATAGTTTTATTCTTCCATTCAGCTATCCTATTAAACTAAGTAGAGTACGGAGTAGTAACATCGTGAATAATACCTTTTATTTGATAGTATACTTGAAAAAGGTTTGAGGTATACTCTCCTCCCCTTTCATATCTTAATTGTTTAAGTACCTTGCTTGTTTGACTTTGTGTTTTATTTCTAAATATTTAAAACTTTTATAAAACTTTATCTTTACTTTTAAGTAAATAAATATAACAATATCTACTACAATCATCAATAAATATGATAAAATATCTTTTGTTATCCCTTGTAGTCATTCCATTAAATTCACAATATCAGTGTGCACCAAATCCATGATCTCGAATTTCCTTCCAATCGTATGAAAAGGTTTTCTAAGTTGCTTAAATTGCACACATATACCACATTTGTGTTTTAGAGATAAGGTTTAAATTCATCATTTTTTTCGTGGAATCAAGGTTCACATGACCCAACCTAGCATGTCATACATTGGATGATTCAACATTACACACAAAAATAATAAGTCAAAAGAGAAGTAGAGGTTTTATTATAATTAAAATTCATACAAGAATCAATAATTGATTCTACATAAATTTTAAACAGATCCTCTACATGACACAAATAGCTCTTCTCAAAGAAACACCTAGTACTAAGTCGTATAATAATGACTTTATTACATTTGTAATTTCTTAATCCCTCCCTAACTATTCTAGTGAAGATATTCCATCGAATCGTTGGAATGTGTTTAACTCTAGAGTTAAAACCTTTTTCGAAGAAAACTTTAAGTTTAGACACCCTTCACCCTTGGCTTTAGTAATCGAATGATCCTCTAAGGTTATTGTTCGCCCACAGACGGCCTGATAAGACACAAACTTAGCCCCAATGTCCATAATCCAATATTGTGACTTTTAAATATAAATGAAATATGGTTTAAGGGATAGATACTTGACATTGACAAGTACAGTGGTCACTACTATGTTGACCATAGCTCCTTCAGTGATCATAGGTTTCTTGGTTTTATTTGAGGGATAATCTCTTACCCAATGTTCAACCTTATTACAAAGCCAATATGGTTTATTCTTCAGTTTCTTTTAGATCTTATTCTTTGGTTTATACTTTGCCTATTTTCTCTTATGATCACTACATTGTTTCCTTTCAACCATTAGGTTAACCCTAAAGGTGTTGTCTACAACCATAACAAGTTTCTGACTTCTATTTTCTTCATCTATTGTTATGTCTACTATTAGATCATCAAGTGTCATATTACCCTTCTTATGATTGAGATTTAGGCTGAAAGCCTCTAAAGACTTAGCAAATTTTTCTATAATAAACATAATAATAAACTTGTCAAGAAGCTCCATTTTAGCTTCCTTTAGACCATGACATAAAAATTGAAACTCATGAGCTTGTTTGGTCACATATTTCTCTTCTACCATTTGATACTTAAGAAACTTGGTCACATAATACTTTTTAAGATCGAGGTCTTAAGTATTGTATTTACAATCCAAGGCAACCCACAAATCTTTCGCTAACGTGGAAGGAGATGAACTATATCTACAACTACTACAACTAAGTTTCTTTCCATACTAGATGGAGTTGGGAGAAGAACTATATACATAAAATAAAACATTTGACAGTGCTGATAAAATACAACAGTGACACAAGGTGTCCTTTTCCTTTCACTACACGATTTTATCCGAGGTTCTAGGGTCAGTATGATCGAGTTGGAGACAATGTTACTCGATATACAGATGTAGACCTAGTTAACCAAATTTTCATACGTGGCTCTTAGTGTTTAAAATGAGAACCGACAAACTTTTCCGGGATCAAGGTCAAGTCTACCTTAGGTTAAAGGGTAATAGTCTTAAACATGTTCACTACAGTAAAAGATAAATTTTCTAAGATTGTTGGAAGTAATAGTAGACATACATGTATAATAAAATAATATGCAATAAATGTAAGCATGCCCCAATCATAAACAACAACCACAAATCCAAAATAAGCCATAATCAAGTTATACATAAAACAAAAAAAAAGCATAAATCATAAACTTATATGTGCGAGTTGCCCTTGCAGACTTTCATTAGATAAATTAGCTCCCGCTATGAGTATGTACAGGTACCTACGCCTTCATCTTAAGATAAAATGCACACACAACTCGAAAAACACGTATTTGGCTTCGAGTCACCATCAAACATACCTCAGTCACATATGGTTGGGGCAGAGAGAGACTAACCATGGGCATATGGACTAGAACAGCACCACGAGCACAGAGACGAATGGGAAGAGAGAGAAAAAAACTGTGTTTAGGTAGGACCCCTAATCACTTATTTATAGGGTGTGTGTAGATCATGGATCGTGGATCTGATCAAAACGACGTATTATTTTATCTGTAATTGTCTCACCTTATCCCTATCTGTGACCATGAAAGACTATTGACCGTTAGATAAAAAAAAATTCATGCAAAAAGGATATGTGTGTTTGTCACATTCTTCAATATGGGACTAAACTTTGTTTTCTTTGGTCATAGCATTTACAAGTTCCTCATATGTGACCTTTTATACTTTAGGACTTTTCACATATATCATTTATTTATTTATTTGAGGATACCAACATGATAATGCACATTAAATCCAACATGTGTTAAGTCTGAGGTGTGTGGTATGGGAGCATGACAACCTTGTTGGGGTCGGCCTTTAGTGAGGCAAACATATGGTCAGAAGAACCCTTTGGTGAGCACCTATATGATGGCACATTTTGAGCATGCCAGTGAAGCCCAAGCTGGCCCATTGTGAACCAAGGCTTGAATCGCATCAAGACAAAATAAACGTCAAAAGGCCTTTTTTTACCGAAGTTTCCGCCACTGGAAATCCAACCCGGAACCGGACTCCCTTGACTATTACATCAAAAAGAAAAGTATCCTTCATTTAAAACCGTTTATAAATTAATCCATCGCATATTAGTCAAACAATTGACGTATGGGTTGTTACTTAAGGCGAAGAAAGGGGTTACTATTTGCACACTCCATTCTGCTATTCGCACATCCTTATACCATCTTCATAGATGCATACCAGTCTCTTCTTCCTTCTCCACCATTACTGGTCAACACCACCGATCGCACCGCCACCACACTCCACCGCCATCAACGCACTATCCTCTCTCTTCTCTCCTCCTCTTCCTCCAAAAGACAAAACGAGTTATTCTCCCTCTCTTCTCACCTCTCCCCTGATGAGAGAAGTCAGTTTCAAACGCATGATTTCATATATTTTTCTCTTTTCAAAATTTTAATTTTTAATGTTTTGTTCTGGTTCCACAAAAGTGTTGGAAAGAAACAATAAATAATGATCTAGCTTATTGGGAGTTAACTGCTAACATGGCACACGATAGGGATCTGTGGAAACAAAGAATCCATGTAGCCGACCCCATCTAGTATGAGAAAAGGCTTAGTTGTTGTTGTTGAATGTTTTGTTCTGGTTCTAGACGTTATATAACCTTAGTAAAAGCTGACCTATCTCAAGACAACTAAGTGCGGATCACGAGTGCGGACCCTGTTAGGTGATTCCAACCATCAGGGTCTTCTACTACTATTTGAAAAAGCTTATCAACAGTGTGACCAAACTACATGATGGTTTACAATAAGCTTCACAACTTAGGTTTTGGTGACCTCTAATGCCGATAAGCAGCGATCGTGTCCTTGCCGATCAGCGATGCGAAGTTTTCGTGCTCGAGTCGAATTGATGGAATCTCTACACTCTTTCTTTACTTGCTAATTAATCCATCAAGACCAGCTTGCTTAGGTAGATAATTTTTTAATCAGTGAATCCAAACTTAGCTGTTTGGTTTACATTAATGTATATTTTAATGTTGGTCATCTTTATTATCCATGATTTCAATGAAATTAAATTGTGAGCGTGTTAATGGGCATGGTGCTTGCCAGAATTCCTATGCTTTTGTCAGTTTGCGGGGCATCTTTGTGGCACATGTGGAACATTTATTTATTGTCTCCCTGATTGTGGTCACAAACATGTTGCCTTGCCGGACCACACGCTCTTTGAGAGCCTTGCAGTGAGCGGCGTTCCAAACTAGCCTGGTGTTTGGAAGCGGAACCGTTAAAACTGGGCCTGAAACGAAACCAAAACTGGGAACCAATCCGGTTTGGTTTCGGTTCAACTTTCCATGAAACCGGAACCGGTGGTTCTTTTTATATTTTGTATATTAAATTATTTTATATTATTTTCCTGGTTCCGAATGGTTTGGACCTCAAACCGAAACTGGAATCGGCTTGATTACGGTTAGCGCTCCGCTTTCGGTTCTAATTATACTTAATTAAAGGTTCTTCGTGACATAACCCATAGAGGAAACCAAGAATCTCGTTTAATGAAAGCAAAAAGCGCTGACAAGAAAAGCAGGTAGCGTTGAAGGTAAGATGAGGTGCTACCAGAACCAGAACCCACTTGCTCCCACACATGGGATTAGGGTTGTGGGTTGTCAGATGATTTTTTTTATTTCAGATCTTAATTTACCCACACCCTACTAGCACCAGGATCTCTCTTTCTCTCTCTATCTTTCTATATATATATATATATAAGAGCATAATCCACGCTCATATTTATTCATGCTTTAATCTTCTTAAAGAACTCAACTTTTCAATATCTAAGATCAATATTTGAGATCTTTAAAGCAAAAAATAAAGAATATCAAGTGCATTTGATGTACTTACAAAAACTACCAAAATAGTTTTATTTTTTAAATTTAAACTTCAACCATTGAGCTCTCTCATCGGATGAGACAATTGAAATCTTTAAGAATGGATGAGTATGTTCATTTACCACATTCTCTCTTTCTCTTTTTTCATTTTTGGGTTAGCATGACCTTATACACGGGATCCTACAAAAATCATGAAAATAAAACTTATAGGAAAAAAAAATTAAAAACAAAACCAATGACTTGAAACCGGCAGTTTTTGTTCTGGTTTTATAAAACATGAAACAGGAACCGGATCAAGCCGATTAGGAGCCGGCCATGTCTAGTTGCAACTATAGATAGTAGTTGGTTGTGTTCAACATCTATTAAAAGGCAAAGCCTTTTCTCAATTGACTAAACTAAACAAATGAATATTATTGTTATTTAATGCTTTTAAAAGGCAAAGCATCTATCAGGAAATGTTTCTTATCCATAGATTGGAATTAATGACATTAAAGGTAACATACCCATTTGCTATTTATAAGGAATAAGTTATATGTACACGGTAATTTCAACAATGCATTAATATATAGTATTTACTAATTGTTAAGGAAAAAAATCTTTTATCAAGGAATGACTATCAATATCTATATGGTAATTACTCATTTTTTGTGTTAATATACAGAATTCATAAGACAACTAAATGAGTTTTATGAGAGAAGGTACAAATTTTGTGAGAAATTAGGACAGGTTTCATTCTCTCTCTCCCCTTTCTTCTTGGGTACAAGAAGGACGAAGCCAGACGCAGGCCACGGGTGTTGAACTCATGACCTTCACTCAGATTTGCTTAAATTAATAATGTTAGCCTTGTGTTTATTACTTTGTTTAGTGAGACAGCTAAGCTTTGATTCAAGGATTAGCGATTTAAATTAAGCAAGTTGACACATGAAACGTTGACAGGAACAGGATGTATCATAAGAAAGAGCTTATGCACATGCACTGAAAGCGTTAGCTCAACAACAGGACGCTCAAGTATTGTTGCTGTTGGTGGAGAGTTCGACTCTCAGAGGATACATGTATGAGTGTGTTAGGCTTTGGCCTCCTTATAACAAGAGAGAGAGAGAGAGAGAGAGAGAGAGAGAGAGAGAGAGAGAGAGAGAGAGAGAGAGAGAGAGAGAGAGAGAGAGAGAGAGAGAGAGAGGGCTTATGCACATAGCGTTAGTTTAATGGCTGGATGCTTTAACACCATTGCTGGTGGTGGTGGGAGATCGACTCCCAAAGGGTGCTTGTGCGAGTGTTTGTTAGGTTTAAGAATCCTGTTATAAAAAAAAAGAGTTTATGAACACGCACGCACACTCACACGCACACACTGTGTGCGGTATAAGAAAGGATATATAATAACATAAACAATTGGTTTCTAACGTGAGGACCATGCAAATAACACGACCACTTAATGCGGTCCTATGAATTATGAAGCAATAAAGTTCCATCTTTTATTCATTTAATGGTGTACGTAATGACGTGCAGGCATTAAATAAAGAAAATACCGTGCCAGCTTTGGTGAGTGGCCAACCCAACCCAGCTTTAGGAAATCGGCCTGAACATCGATTCACGGCATCGACTCGGCTCGAACCCAGGTTTGCTAATTTTCCTGGTTTTGTTATTCTATAGATTTGGTTTCACTTATTTGGTTTTGATTTAAAATCCAATTCGTGCAATTCGATTAAACCAATTCTTGGTTTGATTCCGATTTAACATAAAGAAAGAAAGAAAAACAGACGAATTTTTAAATGCTAGATTTGCAATAAGCATAGCTGGTCCCGGATAAAGCGGGGTCGATGGTTTGAAACTTTCGCTTTCCAACCATAATTGAACCAGGTTCATCCGGTTCCCGTTACATAACCATCGGTTTCAGTTTGACCTATTCCCGCTTTTATTGATTCGAATTTGGGGAAAGAAAAAAATAAAAATATTAAAAAATCAGAAAAGGTAGAAATATTTAAAAAATTACTATTTTTCTTCATGAGAGGAGGGACTGTAACCGAACCCGGGTCCGGGTCCTCAGATTTGTTAGGATTGGCCCAGAGCTGGCCGGATGTGGTTTTGGCTGGTTTCTAGCGCAATTTGGTTCCGGTTCAAACTGTCGAGCAGTTCCGAACTGAAGATTCCATTTTCGCCGAATCGGGTCTGGATAGGTTCAAAACTGACGCGGAATCAAGGAGCATTAATTCGACGCGGGGCTCTTGTTGCCAGTTCCGAAGAGTGCAGTGAGTGAAACGGTGAGAGCAGGAAGGCAACGCAACCGCTACAACCGAGGAGAAGTGTAGAAAAAGGAAAGGGATTTTCCTGCCGGATCTGCGAGTACGGTAGGAATTGATCCGGCGTTGGGAGACTTGATCGTTATTTTACTGGTAAATTTTGTCTTTTTGTGTGTGTGTGAATTTTTTGGAGTTGAGTTTTCTTCCGGCGGCCTGTGAGCGGTTGGTTTCCAGATCTTCTTGGTTTTGTTAGATCCCACATTGTTTTCTTGTGGTGCTTTTTGACGGTATTCTGTTTTCTTCGCTATTTACTTGTATTCGTTCTAAACTTAGAAATTCATTGGTTTGGTGGGTGGTTTTCAGTTCTTGGTTTCTGGAGTTCCCACATTGCTATTTCTTTGGAAACCTTTTAGGGTTTATTTGTTTTCTTGTTCGTTTGATCTCCTTCAAAATGGAAATTCATGATGGGCGATGTTGGTTTCTGTTTTTCTTGTGTTCTAAGCTATTTTTGGCATGCTAGTTTTGCAATGCAGAGCAAGATCCTGTTTCAGTACTGTCTTGAATTGTGAACTCGTGGGCCGTTGGCAATATGATGTATGACTGAGAATACCATTATTTCGATAGTTCTGGGTTTTCAAATGTAGTCTACAGTTGTGTCATATTGTTCTCACTTTCTTCCGGTAGTTTGACAGTATATTGATATTGAATGTCTCAAAGTTTGTGTTAGAGAAACCCTTTTTGTTTTATGCGTGCTGCATAGCCCTTGGTGAGGATTCAGCCCTCAGTTAGCGGTTCCAAGCCTGGATAGAAGATGGCTCCATGACATAGGCGGAGCATAAAACATTGTAGGATTTTTCTGGCAAGTGGAATCTTCCAGCACTAATGCCCCGGATCTCTCTGGAGTTCAAAATTAACCGTGCTTGGGCAAGAATAGGACTGTCTTTCACCTAGCCAATCCCACCTAGTGAGAAAACCCTTGGATAATATAGTAATTCATCTAAACTTCGAAGTATGGAGCATAAAATTTCCTTTTTAGTTTGGATCAAAAGATGTGAGTTCTGTCAAGAGACAACCCTTCATTATTTATGTCAAGTTGATCTCCAAAAGGAAAGTGTTTCGTGTCTCACTACTTTTGGATAATCGATCTCTTGAAAATCCGGTGTTGGCATATAAAGTCGACTTTTATTTGTTTAGTTTGATTTTCAAGCTGTTATTGTGCTTGTTCTTTTTTTCTTGCAAGATGGGGTTAGACAGATCCTTACCAGATTGCACGCCTGAGCATCAAACTTGAAACTGTCAATTTGTAGGTTATTTTGTGTCAAACCCTAACCAAGAGAGCCATGGCTCCTTGTGCTGTTGTTTTTGTTTTTCATTGGCAATATGTCTGCTCTTTCAGCTTCACACGTCATTCTTTGTGGAAGCAAAATTAACCATGCTTAAAGGTAACAGGAAACCCACCTGGATGTAGAGTAGAACCCTGGTTCGGAAACCCTGTTCAACATTCCATTTTTTAATTAACCATTACCCTTTGCAATGCGCTATGGTATGCTTTTCAGAAAAGTGCATGTAGAGTAGAACTAGCTAATATCTTCTGTATACAATCATGCTTAAAGGTAACAGGAAACCCACCTGGATGCATGGTTGTGATATTTTTGGTTTTGCTGTTGTGCAACACACTAGCAGACAACCAAGACAGTGGTGGATATTTTAGGGGAAAAAATTAAAAAAAAGAATTGCAATGAACATTGATAAACTAAGGTAAGGTAAGTTGGAAAGTCATTTATCTTGGTTTCTCAGGAACTGTATCTCAGAATTACTCCGAAGGGTTCTTTTGTGTTTAGTGTTCTTTGTGATGGTTCAAATTAATCGGCTTATTTTAATGTTCAGATGCAATTTACTGTCTTGTACCATTTTTTGAGAGCAATTCACCTTCTGTTTCCTTTTCTTTCTTCGGTGAATTGATTAAAGTAAAGAAATACATCTGAAATAGTTAGGTTTTTCCTCTTGAGATCATCATGTGGGATCCTGTCATACTATTCTGTTTTCACGCCAGCGCCTATCATAAATCACACTTTTTAGCTTACCCGTTAAGAAATGAAATGCTTGCAGATTATAACATGTTCATTTCTTCTGTGTTGGAGCAGCTATAGAACATTCAATGGTTCCATCCTCAATGAAGGCTTCTCAGATAGTCCACGTTGCTTCTTGAAGACGTGATACAAAAAGTGGACTGTTGATGTTTTTGTTTGTGGGACGGGCACATTGCAAAGGGAGCTATGACCTTGGCTTCTCCCAGAGCACTTCCACGTATGCACTCTTTGCCTAAATCGGTTGCAGCTTTTGCTGTTGTTCTAGTGGCTGGCTTAGCCTTGACACTGGTACTTGCCTCAATCATTTTGACTGTTTCACCCGCTAGGTCAACGGTTCAGCACCTTTTCCTTGGTGTGTATACTGAGAGAAAGGCACAATTTAGATATCTTGGCAATCAAACCATCAATCTATCGTATGAGCATATATTTCCAGTTTCTACCAGAGCCACAAAGACGGAGAAAGAAGGAAACAATCAGATATTTGCTGAAAGGGTTACCTCTGGTTCAAGCCATGCGTTGGTTGCCAGTGCACCATTTGGTTCAAATGAGACTCAGAATCGAACTGTGAAAAGTGTAAAGCCATTTAGAGAAATTCCTACAAGTGATTCAACAAAAGCCTTCACATTTGGTTATAACACCAGCTCTGGGTCTCCAAATGATTCAAAGCCATTGGAGATTGTGAGTTTACCTCTGTTGGTTCCATCAACCAACGCTTCAGGTATCATCATGCGATCGAGAGAACTATGATTGTTGCTATAATACTTTTTATCAACTAATTTTGAGAAGTGTACCTTTGGTTGGTCATTTTAATCTATGATCTAGGGAATAACTTCTCAATCTTGTGATGTATATCTCCATTTTTGCTAATTGTATATTTGTTTAATTGTTCGCGTCCACTTGTTTGACTCTTAAAGAAGCAACACCAATCAGGCGAAATACAGAAATTTTTATGTTGGTGGAGTCGCATGTTACCATAAAGCTGGGGTCAGATATTTTGCCCATTCGTTTACGTTGCCTTCAAAAGGACGTATATGTAGTTTTTGCTGGCATATAATGTTCTTTGCCTCGAAGACATGCCATTATATTATTACAGATATGGGTTCTAAATGATGCAGTTCTTTTCAGGAGAATGTGATTTGTTCCATGGGAAATGGGTTTATGATCCATCCGGGCCACTATACACAAATAGCTCCTGCCCTGTTATCACCCAGATGCAGAACTGTCAGGGAAATGGAAGACCAGACCATGAGTATGAGAACTGGAGGTGGCAACCTAATGAGTGCAATCTACCTCGCTTTGATGGGAATAAATTTTTGGAGTTGTTAAGTGGGAAGACTCTGGCTTTTGTCGGTGATTCTGTTGCTCGAAATCAGATGGAATCCTTGCTATGCATTCTGTGGCAGGCAAGCTCTCTCTCTCCTGCACATTCAACCTGAAAATTATGCCGTAATATGTGCACTCACCGTCCCAGTTGTACTCATACAACCACCTACCTGTCATTTCTTGCCATGCCTGCATAGCCATATTGATGGGCTCTTCTTGTAGTTTCCTGGATTCGATTTAATAAGCTATGGTTAAAATGCCTCCAGGTTGAAACTCCGCAAAACAGAGGGAACCGAAGGATGCAGCGTTGGTTTTTCAAGTCAAAATCTGTAACGATAGTACGGATTTGGTCTTCCTGGCTTGTGCATCAGACATCAGAAGCCTTTGATTTTGCACCCTCCGGTGTCGACAAGATACACCTAGACCAACCTGATGAAACCTTCATGGATATACTTCCTACCTTTGATGTTGTTGTTCTATCATCTGGTCACTGGTTTGCAAAGAAATCTGTATACATCTTGAACAATGAGATCGTTGGTGGCCGACTTTGGTGGCCCGATCGGAGACGGCCAAAGCACATAGATAGTGCTGGAGCATATGAGATCTCTGTAGAGACTGCCCTTACTGCTATAGTCAAGCATCCGAACTATACCGGCCTCACGATCGTGAGGTCATATTCACCAGATCATTACGAAGGAGGAGCTTGGAACACAGGTGGGTCTTGCACCGGAAAAGTGAAGCCTGTGAAGGAAGGAGAGCTAGTGGTTAATGTCTTCACGCAGGCAATGCATGATAAACAGGTGAGTGGATTCCAGAAGGCACAAAAGAAAGAAACAAACTGGTCCAAGTTGACGCTGATGGATACTACTGAGATATTCAGTTATCGAGCGGACGGCCATCCTGGGCCTTACAGAAACCTAGACCCAAACAAGATCACGAGGCGATCACCGGATGGATCGCCTCCTCCTCAGGACTGCCTGCATTGGTGTATGCCAGGTCCAGTTGATACTTGGAATGAGCTCGTGCTGGAGATCATTCGACGGGAATTCAAACAGTCTGTAGATTTTTCTGCGTAGGATAGGCCTCTAGATGAGAGATGGTGAGATTTGTATTACCTCAGCTCAAACATAACCCTTAATCTTAGAATTTCTTCTTGAGAATTAACATAGGAGTTGTCTGTATGTTAAATGCTAATACTCTTTTGAATGTGAATATGGATCGACTTCATGCTCTTTTTGTAGTCGTGCTTAGTCGATGTATCTGCTATTCGAAAAGAACGTTATATCATGATATCATCAATATATCATCCTTCATGATATTTAGGAGATACTGATCCAGAAGTCCACAAGGACCCTGACTAATCTTGTTTGAGATGGGTTGGCCTACTAGGGGATAAATCTCTCTCAGCACTGACTTTTTCCTTTCATAATACTCGAAGTTGAGACCTTGCTTAAGGGGTACAAGTGCCGAAACACTTGAACGAACCAAGCGTTCAAAGTGTTCTTGTGAACAAGTAATGGCAACACACAAGGACTATTCAGATTTAAGAATATTTGTTCTCAAACTGAGGTCTTGGTGAGGCCAAAACTAAGGATTGACGACTCTCTCTCTCTCTCTCTCTCTGAGGGGGGAAGAGAGTTGTTAAACTTTAATCCGTCCTATACTATCTATGTTAATCAGAATTGAAGCGATCGATAGTCTAAATTCAAAAGAAAGTAGAGAAGTATTAATTGTACTTTATACTTTTGTTTTTCCAAAAAAAAAAATTCTACTTTTTGTTTTTTAAATGTAGATCATCCTTCCCTTCAATCCAATGGTTTCAATTGGCATGGATGTCTACCAACTACTTTTTCCATATATAGAGATAAATTTAGAACATTGAAAAAATAAAGAACTACAATCAACTCATCTCTATTGTTTGATCTGATCGATAGAGATTTGAATTAAATGCTTTCTATTTTTATCATCTCAAATATTCAACGCTTGTGATGGGTTGTTTGTGGTTCTCTGTTGTTGTAGTTTTCCTAAATCTAGACTCTTTCTCTCTCTATATACATATATATATATATATATTATATGAAAATTATATTCCAATGACATGAGTATGATTTAATTTTTTTAAGGGTTTTAGAAAAAGGACAAAACACAATGTTATTATCCTTGTACCTCCAAAAAGTAATAATCGAGTATGTGAAATCCACCCCCTCTCTATGTGTGTAGAGAGAGAGAGAGAGAGAGAGAGAGAGAGAAAATAGTCCATGCACACATCTTACCCTGTACAAATAATCTTAAACATCCTGACCATCCGTCTCATTGTATCTGGGCCATCCATTAGCTCAAATACATACCTGACCATCATGATGTCTTAGTACCCCTTGCGTCCGTTTCCTATCTCTCTCTTCGGCTTTCGCAACCTCTACGCATCCACTGACCATCCATCTCTCCGGCATTCTTTTCTCACCACCCATTGTGAGCCATCTCTATCTCTCTCATCATATGTTGGGTAACAAAGGTATCTCTCTTTTGTCTTCTTTTTTGAAGGAGTAACCTCCATTGTTGACGGTCGATCACCACGTCTTGTGAGTCCTCTGTCTCTCTCTCTCTCGTATAATGGGTAACATATATATCTTTCTCCCTTTCATGTTCTATCTGAAAGGAGCAAATCATTGCACCTCGTGAGTCCTCTCATCACATGCTGGATTAGAATGGTAGGGTTTCGATTTGAGGTATTGATCTTAGTGTTTTGAGAATGTCTGAACTTCTCTCTTAGCCTTTCTTGATTCACATTTTATTTGTATGCACTCCACCTTTTGGGTGGTGTCTTGGAGCACTGAATTTTTTAGTTGATGTCTTGCAACAAGTGGATTGTAATATGGTAGCATGTTTCATTAATAGGATCTTGAGGTTTTTGCCTAGTTTTATTTCTTTATTTCATCTACTAATCTTTCTTAGATTTGGTCTTTACCTATTTGATTAAGTGAGTTTTGAGAATCAAGGAATACAACTTGAATTTCACTATAGATGGTCGGTCAAGTTCTAACTGTTTGTGTACTATGAAGAGTATCACGGATCAATTCATTTGAAACACAGTTTGCATCGTACAAACCAAAAACACTGGTGCTCTTGCTCTGATTTTCTAATAACCCTTTTGATCTTAGGGTTTATTGATTTTACTCTTTCTCTCGTAAATGATGGAACTTCCTTGTGAATGAGGTGGTTATTTGTTTGATATATTTTAAGAAATAAAGGGGTTTTATGTTTCATATCTTTTCACAAATACCATTTAGTCAAGAAAGTACGACAGATATAGGTAGTACCAACGGTAAAGTTACTAATGTATCATTTATGCAAGAAACCATTTTGGTGCTAAAAGTTCAATAATTACAACATACCCAGGGTAGATGTCCTCCAAAATCTAAGTCACAAGGATCTGATTTATTCAAAATTCACTTTATAAAAGTATATGATAAACAAGGTAGTGTAAATCAAGTGAAGTGTAACTATTGTGGTAAGGTATACAATTTTAAGCTAGGAGATGGTTATGACACACTAAGAAATCATGTTATGAAAAAGAAAGAGATGTTCATTAAACTCAATTTTATACACCGGAAAGTTTATCTACTAGTGAATTTGCTTCTATAAGACTTTTTTACTATAACTCTACTCAATATAGGGAGGAGTTCGCATATTTTTTTCCAATAAAATATTTTCCTTTTAATTTTGGTCAAAAACATGGATTTGTTGATTATGTAAAAAAATACGCATAATCCTTTAGTTGTACCTATTTCTAGGCAATCAGGTAGTGGACATGTTCATAAATTATTTAAGAAGGAAAATAAAGAGTTAGTTGTATTTGTTTGAGCATAGTGTGTCATTATGTATTGATATATAGACTGATAATTGGCAATTGCATACATATATGAGCGTTAATGTTCACTAGATAAACGAGGGTTGGTCAATCTAAAAGTGTTTTCTTGCATTTTATTGTTTTGATAAATCACACACTAAACAAAATATTTGTTATATGTTAAAATTGGTTTTTGAAGATTGTCAATTATTTTGTAAAAAAAATTCAATTTCACTTGATAATGCAGTTGCAATACATGTACTATTTTTAAATTAAAAAATATGTTAGCCTATTTTAGGCAATAAAATTTTTCGTATTCGGTATATTTGTCATGTACTTAACCTATGTGTGTAAGATAGTTTTAAGATTATATGACCTTAAATACAATTTATTAAAGATGCACTTAATTTTCTTCGAAGTTGTCCTAATGTTAAAAATGAATGGGTAGATTTTTGTAAAGGAAAAGGTAAAAGTCTACGAAAATTTCTAAAGGATGAGTCAAAACCGGATTTGAAACCATCATGAAAATGAAACTAGAAGTGAAACCTCCTGACCCAAAACCAGAAATGTCCACATAGTAGGCTAGTACCTTATGCTCCAACAATAGACAAGCAACAAACTTAGTTTGGCAATGCCTGAATACTTTGAAAAAAGTTAGGAGTTGCGATGGATGAAATGTGGGAAAGGAGGTATAAGTTTTAGTACATGTTAGTTCACATCCTTACATTTGTTTTAACAAGCAATTTTTTCTCGTTATCAGTCATTCTAATGAAGTTTTTTAGGTCTAAGTCACTTAGGATAGAACCAGTCACAGAAGTTTTGATAAAGATAATTTATATATTTTAATTGATTTTGATTATCCTTTCATGTCATGCCTTCAATATTGTTCATTTATACATGCATACCTTCAATGTTGATATGTTTTTACAATTACTAAAGCCAGGGCCTGGGGAAGACATATTGTGTATTTATTGGACGTGTTTCAAGCTTGTATAAGTCTTGGGAAGAGTGTAGAAATCAAGTTCACAAGTACCATAGTGCTATTTATTGTTCATTTTAGTGCGAAGAAGATGCTCTTATTGCTTATACAAGTTTCATTGAAGAGAGCTCTTAGTGTGAAAAGGTAACTATAAATATTGATATGGATCAGGCATTGCTTTGAACTTTAAATAGTATCGTATACTATATTTTGTGTTGCAAACGACTCATCAAGCATGCCCAACATGTAGTGGGTCAATGAACATTCATATTTCATGTTCTCATCGGACAATTGGCTGTCATTATTTTCAATGTGTCAATGATATTATAGTATTGAAAATTCTTGTGCTAGGTGTAATTTGAGTCATATTAATATCACTTTTAAACTTCATCTTACTTTTTAGTTGGATAGGTATGTGATGTGGGCAAAGGATGCCAAAAATATGTTGCAACTACATCCTAAAAATGATTAAGATAATAACAATGCACAATAATATGCACCTACCATGTGTAATAAATGTCGTAAGTTAGAGATGGAGTTAGAGAACACGAAAAGAGAGCCGTGCATACAAAAGGCAAAGAAGATATATATCGTGAGGATGATAAACATGTTAAATTGTGCAAGTCTAAGTGAACTTAATGATGATCAGATTTGATATCTTCACAATGAATAAATGGGAGAAATGCTTCTTTGAATATACTTGAGGATGAAAATGAGAAAGTGGGTTGTAATATGGCCCATGTTTCTTTAATGGGGTCTTGAGATTTTTACATAGTCTTCTTCTTTTTTTATTTCATCTACTAATCTTTCTTGGCTTTGGTCTTTGATTTACTTTTACTTAATGTTTGAGTTTCTTCAGCCAATGCTTTGCTCATTAATCTTGTTCTTGCAGGTGACCTTGAGGTTGTTTGATGGAGAGTGTGCACATTTTGGCTCAATAAAATCAATGATGACTTGGAATTTCAACTGATGTCTCCCTATGATGTTTCTTTATTTTCTTTGATAATTGTTTTTTTCTTTTTTTATTGTAGGTTATCTTACACACACCCGTAGCAGGATTGTGGAGGAACCTTCTGGCATGGTTAGATTCTATGCTTCTCTTGTAGGAGATCCAAGGGTGTTGGGGCAACTACTTTAAAGTGAAAGGAACTTTGTATAATTGAGAGCTATTATTTCTTCTGTTGTGATTTTAACCATTCACTCTTTATATTTTCTTTGTTCAACTGAAACTTGTAGCATGTATACCCTTGTAAAAGAGAATCGTTTCTTGTATCATCCTATTTCTTTTAGGTTCCACTCTTATTATTTGTCTTATGGGTATGTAATAATCTTATATTGATGAAATAAGATGAATCAACATTTCCTTGTTTTCTTGTGCTTGCCTATGACTATTGTCAAAATGGCTCTTTGAGGAACTCTTAATTATCTGTTTTATAGCATTTATTTTCAAATGAAAATTTGGGTATTATAATAGGACTAAGTGAACTTAATGATGACCAGATTTGATATTTCACAATGAATATATAAATGGGAGAAATCCTTTTTTTGGATGTGCTTGGGGATAAAAATGCAAAAGTGGTTATCAATGTTTTTGTTTTCTCTTTCATTCTTGGACCTTGTAATTTGACCTGTTAATGAAACAAAATTAATATTTCAACATTTCCAATGACTTTGGGTTGCTCTTTAGAATGCATCAATTTGTGGTTTAATTAATCCAACCTTATTTCAACCGTTAGAAGCCTTCTAACCATCGATGAAATACTATTTTTACTGAGAGGTTGTCAATGGGGATATTTATATAGTAGGTCATGTTAGACAACCTTCCCATAGGGAGATGTATAACTTCCAAATTCATAATGAAACAAAAAAATACATATAGTTTAAGCCAAGAATATACTCAAACCAAATTCACAATAAAACCAAAGAAGATACATATATTAAAATGCATAACTAGTGACAAAACAATAATATAAAGATCGTGATATATATGACACTTATTATTACATGTTAAACTTTAGTGGCATAGTAATCACAAGCAAACCAGATTGGAGAATGTTATTTATTATATTCACTTGCATCAATTATGGCAATCACCAACAATAGAATATATTCTTCCATTGCCTCAACATTTTTTTCTCGTCAATGAATTAAGAGTCAATGTTACAAACGGAAATGCATCTTAAGTACATGTTAAACTACACAAATACATTAATTTTTTCAAAATATATCACAAAAAAATAATCTACACTTCTTCATGCACAGATATGTATGTTACTGAACTACAGCCTGAATCCCATGAAATAGTGTTACTATCGATATCTCCATCAACCAGACTCACTCATTTGCTATATAACACCTGTACAATGAAAAGAAAGAAATTAGTATCAAGTCAACAAACTTGTATAATAAAAAATTAAGTTAAACTTAGATGAAATCTCTCACATTAATAGAAGGACATAAGTCAACAATATATGGAGAATCTCTCAAAACTTCAACACTAAAATTGAAGGTTCTTCAGTGTTACTCTTGACCTAATAAGTTGAATCGATATAACGTATATGTATATATTATCAAAATGATCTAAACAAAATGCAAAAAACCTACATGATAAAGTTCACATAAGAAGAATGAGTACCTTTTGTTTTATTACAATTTCTTTTAGCATGACATGTTCCTTCACAACCATGGCATTTTCTAATAGGTATATGCCCAATGCTATCATCAAGTTGTTGCCTACATCAATACAAATATTAATCAAATAAACTTTTAAATTTTACATATTAACACCAAAATAATATCATAAAATATTATCAATTATCAAATACCATTCTTTTGAGTTGTAATAACATGTACAAGCATCATGTCCAAGTCGAGAACATATATGACAATTTCGGGTAGGCTTCTTATCACTTATGTAAGATACTAAGATTTAATTCTTTTTCAACTGTCTTTAGCACACTTTTTCTCGATCTTCTAAAATGATTCCACTAGTCACACCTTCTATAAAACTTATGATGCTCATATTTTCAAGCTTCTTAGATTTTTGCTTATCACAAATACTACCCACTGCATTATCTCAACTTAATTATGCATTTTTCTTTTGGAGATGGGTTGTTAATTGCTCAATAGAATCTAATGTTTCTTTATAACTCTCATCAAACTTCAAGGCTTCTTTCATACACTTGTGCATTTTCAAAGAAAACATGTGTCCTTACAAGTTGTGATGTACTTGACTCAATATATGGCATGAAAGAACTATATTGATTCATGTCCACCTTTTAAGAATATAATGATTTGGCAATTGATGAACACACTCAACCTTAAACACTGCCAACATATGAGCACATATAATGCATGCATTATTCCAAAACTGACATCTACAAGTAGACAATTCTTGAGTACTTTGTGTGTATGTAATGGGAAAAACTATTTTGGTTTTATCTCTTCGTATATGAATCACTTTATATCTACCAACGACATCATCAAAAAGTATATACTTAGCATGACAAATTATAGTTTTAAAAAAAAATTGGCATTTCTCAAATAGTGATAGAGTATAAATGTCTCACATATGTGTCAACAGTGAACTATCAAAGGCACATGGCTTAACCTCATCTCTTCTTTGAAAATAATACAACTTTTCTTCGTATCAATGTACTTTAAGCACATCATCAAATTTCTTCACAAATAGACTCACTAGAGTTCCAGAATCAACCAACTCGAGAACATGGAATTCATACTTTCACTATATTGGGTTATAGTTATTCTTGCTGTAAAAATTTTAGGAGAGTAATGAGAAGCCCAAGACTCATGACTTGACCAAAGATTAGTCACCCACTTTGTCTCATGCATCTTAGGAAACATTTGTATCATCTCATGCCATTTCTCCTCGAATTCCTCTTCACTCTCTAAGTGGTAGAACCATTTGTTCAGTTTTTTTTTTTAATTTAAGATATTATATATATGTGCCACTAAGATGTTTGAGAAACTTTTATATGATATGCCACATACAAAAATGATGAACCGTATTTGGAAATACTTGTCCAATTACAACTTCCATAGATGGATCTTGAACAGTGAAAATAACGCTAGTAGCTCGACCACTCATATCTTTCAACCATTACTTAAACAATCACGCAAAAGAGTCTATCTTCTTATCTCCAAGCAATGTACATCTAAGTAAAATCAATTTGTTGTAGTGATTAACACCAATCAAAGGAGAGAAAAGCATGTCACTTATTTTTCTTATTTGTTGTGTCAAATGAAATTACATCACCAAAATAGTAATAGTCCTCTTGAGCCATACCATCCACCCAAAAATAGTTTCATACCTTCTTCTCTTCATCAATTTGTACAATTTGCATCTTTTGGATTTTTTTCAAAGTATTCCAAAGCACTCTGTCAATCAATGCCGTAGTAACTCTTAATTTTTTTGTGGATAACTATATATAACATAATGTTAATCATATCACTTGCCTTCGACCCAATCCTAGAAAAATTATCTGCCATCATCCACTTGCTTGGAGAGGTTAATCCTCTTGTTGATCTATGTGTGTTAAACCTTAAAGGAGAATGCAAGTAATGCAACTATATCTCTTCACAACTTTTTCCTTTTTTACATTGTTTTTCTCATCCTTATGTTCTTGCTTACTACATGTAAATATTATCCAACAAATTTGTCCATCCCTATCTTTTCTTGAGATCTCTATCTTTTGTTGAGATATATTTATATACATTGAACCCCCATCCTAATATAAGAGTTATAAAAAGTTTATGCTTCAAACTCTATGTTTATAGAGGGTATAAATTGCAAGGTATAGTTATGATGCACTTTATTGATTAGGAGAATCATTAAAATCCAACTCCACTACTTTTTTCTTGTTTGCATTGCTTCTTAATTGTGCTCCACTATAATTTAACATTTTAGCTAAAGCGTTGTTGGAAGAGACCTTATTTATACGCATAACTCAATAACACTACTCCACTTGTTTGTGTAATCTTCGTAAACAAAAAGGAAGGTAATAATATATTTTTATATATATATATCAACCAAAAGGAAAACAATAGTATACATATTTCTAAAATGTGTTAGCAAATTCAAAGACATGCCTAATATATTAGATGGAGATGAAAACAAGCAAGGTGTAGAGAAGGCCACAAGTACCGTAGCAGTACTATAGCAATTACTTGACTCGTACAAGAAAGTAATGCGACATGAATGAGAAAGAGAACAATGCACAAACACATGTGTAGTACATAGCAAGAGGAACTCACGAATCAACATAGAACATAGAAGAACAAAGATTAATGAGCAAGTATTGGTTGCAAAAATTCAAACGTTTAGTTGGAGTAAATCAAAGACTAAAGCCAAGAAAGATTAGTAGATGAAATAAAGAAAGAAGATTAGGCAAAAACCTCAAGATCCTATTAACAAAACATGTTGTCCTATTACAATTTACTTGATGCAAGACATCAACCAAAAGATGCAATGTTGCAAGATATCATCCGAAAGGTGGAGTGAATGCAGAATTAAGAAAGGCCAAGAGAGAAGTTCAAACATTCTCAAAACCCTAAAATCAGCACTTCAAATTGAAACCCTGCCTTTCTAATCCAGAATGTGAGAGAGAGAGAGGACTTACGAGGATTGGTAATCAACCATCAACAAAAGAGGTTGCTCCTTTAATATAGAAGAAAAATGAAAGATACCTTTGTTACGAGAGAGAAAGGACTCACGAGGGGCGGTGATCAACTGTCAATAATCGAGGTTGCTCCTTCAAGATAGGAGATGAAAGAGATACCTTTAGAGAGAGAGAGGACTCACGTGGAATGATGAGGAGAAAATGCCAAAGAGATGGATGGTCAGGAGCAGCAAATGCTGAAGAGAGAGATAGGAAGAGGATGCATAGGGTCGCTAGGACATCAGGATGGTTAGGTATTTATTTGAGCTGTTGAACAGCCAGGATACAATGAGATGGATGTTCAGCATGTTTAAAGACAATTTGAATTGGGTAAGATCTGTGCAGGGACTACTTTCTCTCTCTCTCCCTATATATATATATATATATATATGTATGTATGTATGTATGTATGTATATATGTATGTATGTATGTATATATATATATGTATGTATGTATGTATGTATATATGTATGTATGTATGTATGTATATATATATGTATGTATGTATGTGTATGTATGTATGTATGTATGTATGTATGTATGTATGTATGTATGTATGTATGTATGTATATATATGTGTATGTATGTATGTATATATATATATATATGTGTGTGTGTGTGTGTGTGTGTGTGTGTGTGTGTATGTATACAAGCATACATACATGCATGTATCGTATGTGTTTAGATACACCGGGAATCTTGATCACATAAACTCTATGAATAAAAAAAGGTGATAATACTTCTTTAAACCCCTTAGATCACCATCATACATCTGATTTTGCCAATTTGAATTGGGTAAGATCTGCAGAGGGACTACTTTCTCTATATATATACATACAAACATACATACATGCATGTATCATATGTGTTTGGATACACCGGAAATCTTGATCACATAAACTCTACGAATAAAAAAGGTGATAATACTTCTTTAAACCCCTTAGATCACCATCATACATCTGATTTTGCCAATTTGAATTGGGTAAGATCTGCGGAGGGACTACTTTCTCTATATATATACATACAAACATACATACATGCATGTATCATATGTGTTTGGATACACCGGAAATCTTGATCATACAAACTCTACGAATAAAAAAGGTGATAATACTTCTTTAAACCCCTTAGATCACCATCATACATCTGATTTTGCTGATTTGGATGTCACTTTTATGTTCTCTCAATGTTTAAATACGATGGGGTTGTATTAGATGCCAATATTTTTCACGTTCAGACCCACTTCCACGAGATCTTGCATTCTAAGCCTCGTAAGAAAGAGCGATCCTTTTAAGAAAAGCATGTTCCAAATGAAAATATCCTGTTAAGGCTCTACAATGGTGTACGTTTTCACCGGAAAGAGAAATGATAATGAGCGTCCTAAGCCATGAGATGAACAATCCGTTCATGCAAGGTACCTCAGCAGGGTTAGAACTGGTTAGTTAAGGGTTCAGAGCTCTCTTGCTGCAAAGGAACCCAAACTCTGGCCTAACACAGGCAACATAATTGTATGTGCCATCTTTTCGGCAGGATCTAGTCGGCCAGCAATGACGGCCGCCGGATTCGTCGTAGCATTTGAGAAGGAAACATAAGCATGATATCCAGACTCAAGCAACTCAAAAGACCAACATTGTGTGAGAAAACCTCGAGACATTATGGTATCAGAGCAAGTTAAGAGAAAGCTGAATAAGATACCTCGAACTGTTCTGCACAAGTTTTGTGAACCCCACATGGACCCAGAACCACCATCCTCACCTTATGCAGAACAGAATCAAGTCCAATGCACGGGCAGGGGCCTGCCCAACCCCAGCTTTGCTCTTGAAGCAAAAAAGATCTTGTTGAGATTGGTTCACCAAATGAATTTCATGCAACAATTCCAGCCCAATCGTCGAAGACGATGTCGAGATATCACACATTTCGAAATCGACAGTGGATGTAAATACATACAAGAAAAACTTGGGTAAGAAATGAAGTAAAAGAACAAATACTTTGGTGCTAATGAAGACCTCAGACAAGCAATCGCTTGGACTAGAATTGCACTTCCTGGAGGAGCGGATGATACAGAACAAAGAACGTCCAATAAACAGATTTTTCAAGCCATTGCATGCCAACATATCACCCTTTTGCTGACCATTTGTGACCCCAACTCATATGACAAAACCAGAGAACGCATCCACAAGAGCATCTCAGGCAAGATACCGGTAAAATTTCCGGTCTGCTTTGTCTCTCTCTATAAATTCTCTCTCTATTAGTGATTCGAGACGCTTCTTTATTACAGCAGGGTTTGGAAGAAAGCGTGCCTGCAGTTGTCAACAACAGTTCCTATCTTTACCTTGAAGAACTTGCTTGTGAATTTGTCATTGAAGAAGAATGCATCATCCTCAGCTATGTCCTTGCTCATGGGCTCTTTCCGAAGAACATTCTTTCCTTTGACACAGGCGAGAGACTGAAGGCACCTCTTCAAGTCTGGTACATGGGTATCGCTGTGGCCTGCTCAATCTCCTTACAAGTTAACCGATCAGCATTATTGAAAAGCATGAGTACACACATCTGATATGTGGAAACATTCAGCTCATGCTTCTGGCCCTTACCAAATGTTGCTTTCAAAATCAGCTGCCCCCATATTAGTTTGCCAGGACAATCTCCTACCATTATGGGTGCCAAGATAATAAGTCCTAAACTTATCACATACACCCAAGATTTCTGTTGGAAGATTACACTGAGGGCTAGGTTGAGTTGGCCATGAACCAGTCGTAAGTACCTGGACAGCCAGCGTAGGGCTATCCCCCCAACTCAGTACCATGGCATGCATAGAAACCCTGCGTTGTATCATAAGAAGTCTTCATGTCAGTAAACATACCCTCTAACTTAGAAGTGAATTGATATCCACACTCTGTTTTGAGCTTAACAATTAAACTTCTTTCTGCATCATCAGATATAGTCTTCCCTGAAAGAAGCCTTTTCGCCAAGTGTTGCTTGTAATACTTCTCAAACACATCCTTCTCTTGTAGATACCGAAAAAGCATCATGACTTTGTCTAGTACAATCTCCACATCCTCCTCGCCAACCCCTTTCAACCCTCTGCGAAGTTTGTCATCCACAAACAAAGAAATGAACTCAGGAGACCGAGCATTCAAATTGATGAAATATTCAAAAAGAGGAATTCAAGCACAATCACAACACTCAATGAATTTCTGGGATTCTACCCTGTAGAACTCAGCTGAAACTTGAAGAAATGAGTCTCAAATTCTTGCCATAAACAGAAGGACCTAAATCCATAAGCATCTTTGTTATATTTCTCATTATCCCTCTATCAATAACTTCACCAGTGCGTTCCTATGCACTAATCCCAGAAGTGTAATCAATAGCCGAGTCCTGATCTGGCTGGAATAAATGACATTTTCTCTCCACAGGTTCAGCCCAAGTTCATGAACAGGGGTCTTCTGGGTGCTTGGGATGTAAGTTCTATCCATGTACATCAGTATGTCTCTGACCATTTGTAATGCCTTATTATGATCATTCCATTTCCTGTTCAGTTCTCATAAATGTTTGAAAACGAGGAAAGTAAAGAAGCAATACAGTGAGCAAGAAATTACAAGAAACAAGACATCGATTTTGTGAAATAAAACCTACTTTTATCATCCAATACCAATATAATCTGCTTAAGCCATAGCACCTTTTAGATTTTCCAACTGCCTTGTAACAAAACTTTGATATCTACAAACTTTTGCAATTCATGACAGCATCAGATTTCATGTTTGACATAATGATTTTAACATGTTGAGACTGATTAATTGACCTGGCCATGTTGAACTTGTGAGGTCATATGACATACTCTGATCAAACCAATCACCACAAGTGTCCTCCATCCCTCTGGGGAATAAGCATGAAACACTTTTAATTTAACTTTCTGAATCAGCTTCAACCATGGCTCCTCAGTACACGAGGTTCCAAGGAGCATTCAAAGTTATTTGTCTCTCCGGTGCACCAGCTTTATTTCTCAAGCACTTTATGGTTTTACATTGCAAAAACACGTCAGTAATTCGGTCACAGGGAACACATCTATGAGGGTTTTTTCTGTCAACATGACAAGAATATATTGCACTTATGTAAAATGTCATAATATTATTGATTTGATACTAGCAGATATTAACTCCAATTACACTGTCATGAAATTTCACAAAACATCATAGATAAATTAACTGCTAGATTTTTTTGTTGTTTATGTTTTCAGTGCTATTCACATAAAATATGTTCAGAATTCTTGCAAAGAAAAGACTCGAGCACAAATGTTGGCTTGATTTGGTTCCAAGATGTTTGCTAGATTTTGAAATCCGAAATTACAAAAGCTGGGAATGTGGAATTGTTAGCCTTAATCCTAACCAAACCTTCTTAGGAAAATCTTATCAACAACAACAACAACAACTAAACCTTTTCCCATACTCTTAGGAAAATCTTATGAAATAGTAAAATTCCAAAGCATAAGAAGTGTCAGTCATTATTATAGAAATGGAAACTTTACTGAAGTATCCAAGTGTGGTTCGTCTGTTCCAAAACCATGCTTACAAATTTCCCCATATAACCACTTACCATGTTACGCATAGCATAGAACGCAGACAACTCATGTATTAATTACAAATGTCGTACATGAGGCTGCGCCGGTACCAATTTACATAATAAATCACGCCTTGGATATATGTGAAATTTCTGAAGCACATTTGTCTACATTATGAATATGTTATCCTAGCTTAGCTGTTTGTCTCATTTTCTCCTAGAAAAAACTCTGCTTCAAATATCACACATAGTGGTCGAAAGTCGGGGATTTTGTCAAATGATTGTGGAAAATCATACAAAAGAGTAATTTCAAAATTCTAAGCATAAAAACATAAAGATTGACATTACTTAACAACATGATCAAAAAATGAACCCCACCATTTCCTAAACACTGCTCCACATTCTGACATTGTCTTGTTTTTACATTATGAAGGATATTACCCTATGACAAGGGTTTTAATTGGTGTCAACCTTCTTAGAAGTGTTCTGAACTAAAATGATCCACTAGAAATGGACGGGTTAGACAACAGATATGTGTTGAAAGGGAACACAAAATGTTCAATGGAAGAGAGCTTAGATGAATCCCTCCAGTCCTATTCTTTTTAAGTAATAAAAGAAAATTCCTAATCACCAACTTTAAGTTCGAAAGGATAGTCTTAGTGGTGTAAGAAGGAAGTATGTTTACACCAATGGAGAAGTGAAGTTTGCAAGGGATGGTTCTAGTCCAACAAATAACATGCGTGCAAGAAAGAAGTACGGTTACACCAATCGAGAACTGAAGAAGCCTGACAAAAATAACCACGGTGGTTCATATTGGGAATGCTCAAATCACTTATTGATAGTGAGGCTCCTGTAATTCATGAAAACATGTGGAGAATGTGCATGATCTCTAGCCTCAACATACGTAATTCTCCTCCCCTTCATGGGACTGCATGTAGCGCCTGCAATGTCTATTCAGGATGACTAATATGAATCTGGATGGGGAATTTGCTTAAAACATCTCCACAGACAGAAGTCACTCGCCCCATCCATAAATTGTTAAGACTGCCTTCTATATGATATTTACTACCCATCATTTTCCAAATAGTACGCTAAGCACCTTAAGCTTTGTCCAACTATGCTATGGTCAATCCCATCAATCATCAAATTCAGCACGAAACCAATTGAGGCAGATTGGCTTCCACATACTTCAGCATGAGACTAAATTTCATTCACCAACACACAGCAGCTAAAGCGTTATTGATTCATCTGCTGGTTATATATCCTCCCATTCAATATGTTACCTAAATGTAGCCAACCAAGCATGACAATCGTCCTTTACTAATTTATTATGTCCCCCATTTTAAATTGTCGAGAAGATCTTTCCTCTTAACCTTAGCAAAAAATGTTCATTTCAGGGATAGATATACCAGCAAAGTGCCAGCGGATCATCTCAATCGTTGCACAATGTACATCAGCTATCAAGATGAATTCCTTGACGTAGAGGCGATCTTGGGCCACTCGCGGTGAAGAGATTCTCTAAGATTAATTTGGCTACACCATATCAGGATGCACAGGGTGTCAGGGACTTCTAGTTGTACTTCCAAGTATATAATTGAAAGGAAGAAATAGGAAAACTTCAAAGATACCTGTCATACTATTGAGTCTATTCCAATTTCCACCTCTTCTGTGCTTTTACTTCATCACTGTCACCATCGCCATCTTCTCCTGCTCTTGTGCCTTTTCTTGCATCTCACCTCCAATCACGATGAAGTGTAAAAAAATAGGCCCGTAGGAGGATTATTCGCGAGATCTCTCCAACATGCAAATCTACTTTTACATTTAACCCAAAAATTGAATTTATCAAACTCGCAAAGGAAACGACAGTCTCTGAAGAACCACAAAGTAGCCTCACCTCCCAATTCCAAGGAAAACTCATTTACAACAGCCATCCAATAGATGATCCGAACACCCAAAATAAAGAATAGCACAAAATAAACGCGCTTAAAAGGAAGACTAACAACACCTAAGTACATGAGTATAGGCCACACGAATCAAACGATATGCATGGAAATAAGTGGAAAAAATATATATGTACATACCGATAGAGCTCTTCAAAACTTAGTCCGCTAGCGTTGTGATTGTAAATCTCGTGTATGGCATGCTCCAGAAGCTTCCACGTCTTCTCTGCGTATTTTGGGTCCATCTCCACCTTGTGTTTGAACGGCTCGATCTTGAAATTCTTCTTCTTCGGCGCACTCATCGTCGCTCGCCACCAAATCGAAACCCCAAATACCGAGCGGGAAAGAACAAAAGAATTTCCACAAAATCAAATCTCGATCTGAAAATTTTGTTAGTGATCGGCCAAATCACCGGAAAGCTTTAGAAATGGATGATAACGGGGCGATCGCGGATTGTTCGTGAGGGAAGAGAGAGAAAATCAAAAGGAATTCGCAAGCAGGGTAATCCTATGAGGGTTTTCCCAGGAAACGCTGCTCTTCTTGCTTTCCCCACTTCGTACAAACGGATCGGATAGCGGGTCGTATATCCGCCTAATCAAAAATCGCGAAATACTTATTTGGGGAATACCCGAATAACTCCGTAGCGGGATCTGATATTTTGATATCAGGCCCGATTAAATTATTGCCCGGAAACGAGATGTCCAAAACTCAATGAGTCAGATAGCCGTTCCAAATATTACTGGATCAAGACCCAATACCTGACCCACCTTGTTCATGGTTAAAAAAAAATAACTTAGAGAAAATGATGGAGCTAATGAATACCCAATGCAGACCCAAGTTCAATTTCGAATACTGGCAAGAGTCTGATTGGTTCATTTTGAATCATCATATGCTATTAGATCTACAATTGGTGCAAGATATTTGCATCTGGACCCAGCTAATATGGGTTAGGATCGACCGGTTCATTCAAATCCACTAGCACTGTTTTACATGTGAAATTCAAACCAACCAATTATGGATTTGGGCCATATATTCAGTATCCGAAATCAGTTTAAATGTTACTCCACTTATATAAGCGTACCTTCTTAGCTATCATAACAAAACATAAATGTGTCTCTTGTTGTCTCAATCCATAAGCCTTTTATTGTTAGGTTGATGCCTTTATTGGAAAAGAAACAAGCAAGGAGTGTAACACCACAAAAAGAGTGTACCTGAAAGAAGGTCCTAAACACATTCGGGATCTTAGTTATAGAACACCTAACAATAACTAGTCAACACGATGTGTCGCACAAAGAGAATTATGCCAGACAAGGTGGATTTTTTCTTGTTACAAGAGGAGGCCGAAGCCTAACATACACGCCCATGCATGCACCTTCTCGGAGTCGAACTCCCCACCAGCAACAACGGTGCTTGAGCGTCATGTCGTTGAGCTAACACTCTCAGTACTTATGATCACCATAGAAGGTCCTTAGTGGAAACTCATTGGCATTCATACAAAGATGAAAGACAAATAATGCATTAGATATTTATACCAGCCTCGGAATGAAAAGTGTCCAATAATTTAATGATGCTTTTCTCATGACGCTGGGTTGAAGAGTGCTTTTGGATCAGTCCGGTTCCACCTGGTCTCATGTGTTGAACTGAAACCAAACCGATACTGAGGACCTTGAAGGTTTGGTTTCAATTCTACCTACTGGACAACGTAATCCAAACCGGAACTAGAACCGATGGTTTCAAGTACTTTTTGGTTCCTACTTTAAAGTTTCACCTTATTTTATAAAGTAAACTGGAATTAAACCCAAACAGTGCTCAATTTTGAAGGAAGACTGAAACTGGAATTGAAAACAACAAGCAAACAACAACAACTAAACCTTTTCCCATACTAGATGGAGTCGGCTACATGGATTCTTTGTTTCCACATAGCCCTATCATGAAACTGGAATTGAAAAGACCCAGAAAAAAAGAGAGGAACAAAGAGAGATTTGAAGGAGGGCTTGAAAACAAGGTGGGGACAACAAAGTGTGGCGTTCTTCGGTTGTCTTCTTGCTAGTTTCTAGCTTCTGTCGACCTCTGGTTCCTTTCTATTGACCTCCAATTTTTTGTTTTCTTTCTTGTCAGGTACACCTGTAGCAGAAGAACAAAAGGTATGTGGTTTATTTGTTTAAGGTTTCCTCTCAGTGGGGTTTCCCATAAAAGAAGACTGAGTTTCAGTATTGCAAATGATGTGTCTCTTGATTGCGCTGCTCTGTATTTATAGAGCAGTCCGTGCTCCTCTCTTATCGGTTTATCCCACTGGGATTTCCTCTTCAGGAGCCCCTATATCCGAGCTGTTACCGTGTCATTTGATAATGGTCCAACGATTTTGCCCTTTATGGCCTTTACGGTCATCCTTTCCGTAACCCAACCACAGATAACGGTTGGATGGCCAGTCCAACAGTTTTTATGCTGGGTTACCGAGAATGGCCATTGTCTTACATCTCCCACTTGGCCATTCAAGTCAAGTGAACTGACATACTAGTTTTCCTCCCACTTTTGCGGGGTTTTTCTAGTAACGTCATTTCATGATTGCTACTGCAATCACTACCTGTTGTGTGGTTATTTACTTACACAACTATCAAACATATCTCAAACCCATGTTTACAACATGTTTTGAGAAAAGCTCCTTTATTATGCCTTTAGTCAAGGGGTCTGTCAACATATCTTTTGTTGGCATGTATGAGATGGATATTTCTTTTCTCATAACCATATTATCAACATAGTAGTATTTAACCATTATATGCTTGTTCTTTGAGCAATCAACTTCACTCTTGATAAGAATAATTACTGCGTTGTTTTCACAGTAAATGACAACTGACTCGTCAGCTATTTCTAGCTTCAAATATCGTATGAAGAGGCTTATCCAAATGACACTCATTGCAACTATACAATAAGCCACATACTCAACTTTCTGTGTATGCAATGCCACACAGCCTTGTTTCTTACATGCCCAAGAAACATCACCACCTCTAAATAAGAATATTTGACACGAAGTAGATTTGTTGTCATCTTTGCTCCTAGCAAAGTCAGCATGTAAGTATTCTACCACTTTTCGTTCACTTGAAAACACAGTTTCAAGTCTCTTATTCCTTTCAGATATCTTAAAATCCTTTTTACAACTATCTAGTGCTGGCATTTAGGATTACTTTGATATTTATTCACAAGACCAACAACAAAGCTGATATTAGGTCTTCTATACAACATAGCATATATCAAGCTACCCACAGCTTGTGCATAAGGAATGTTAATCTTATCATCTCCTTCACCGGGACAATCAGCCTTACTTAGTTTGACCCCGTTTGCAACTGGTGTTACAACAAACATGCATTCACCCATTTTGAACTTTTTGAGGATATAGTCAATATATCTCTCGTGACTTAGGAATAAGAGTTTAGATTCTCTATCTCGAGATATATTTATACCCACGATATAGGATGCTTCCCCATATCCTTCATTTTGAACCTTGAGTTTAACCATGATTTGGTTTTGACAATCATCTCATTGTCATTTTCAGTCAATAATATGTCATATACATATAATGATAAGATGACAAAGTGGCTCCCACTGTTACAGACATATACACAGTGATCAAGTTCATTAGCCACAAACCCAAGTTCTATAATGGTATTTTAAAAAGTCAAATACCATTGGCAAGGTGACTATTTCAGGACATAATAGGATTTTCAACTAACCTCGCTTTAAACTTGTCGATTGAACCATTAACCTTATATTTCTTTTTTATAACCCATTTACAACCTATAGTTTTCCTTCATTTTGGCAAATCAACCAATTTTGAGACTTGGTTTTTCTTAATGGATTCAATTTCCTCAGCCATGACTTTTCCTTAGTTTGTTACTTCCGATGAGTTCATAACTTGTTGATAAGTCAAGTTTTCAGTGAACTAATATAAATCTACTAAATTACACACTTCTTTTATAAGATAAATGTGATAATCCTTTAAGTAGGACGGAGTGACCCTAGGCCTTTTACGTCCACTTAAAGTTTCGATTGTTTCAGTAAGGTCTTTTATGGGTTCAAATGATGATTTATCTATGTCTACTAGATCATCATTATTTTTAAGGATGTTATTTTTAGTATCTTCTAAGAATTCAACATCTCTATTTTCTATCAGTCCGTGATCCTTATGATAAAATCGACATCCTTTTGAACCTTTAGGATATTCGATGAATATACATCTCAAATACCTATTGTTTAACTTATCTCTAGATTGATCAAGGATCTTCACATGTGCAATAGATCCCCACCTCCTGAGATGACCTAGGTTGAGTTTTCTTTCAAACCACATCTCATATAGTGTAGTGAATATAACCTTACATGGTACTCTATTGAGTATGTATACCGTTGTACTTACTGCTTCTCCCTAAAATATCCTTAGTATAGATGTATCAATTAACATTGAATATAGCCTTACATGGTACTCTATTGAGTATGTATGTCATTGTACTTACTGTTTTTCCATAAAATATCATTGGTAGAGAGGTATCAATTAACATTAACCTTGTAATATTCAGAAGGTCTTGTTATATCTTTCAGTTATACCATTTTGTTGAGCTGTCTTTGGTATTGTATTTTGTTTTATAATGCCAATGTGTTTACAAAATTCAAGAAATTCTGTTGAGGCATATTCACCGTCTCTATCTTATCTTAAGACTTTGGTTGAATGCCCAATTGATTTTTAACTTCCTATTTATATTATTTAAAAGCTTCAAGTGCCTCAAATTTATTTGTTAAGAGATATAAATAAGTATATCTCGAGTAATCATCGATAAATGTTATAAAATAAATCTTTCCATGATATGACCTTATTCTGAAATGTTCACATAAATATGTGTGAATGACCTCCAATAGGGTTGTTGCCCTTGTTGACTCTTTGGAAAAAACTTTCCTTGTCATTTTTTCTTGTATACAAGCTTTACACTTATTGAAAGTATTTTTCTCAAATCTAGGTAATAAGTCAAAGTTGGATAATTTCCTTAACTTTTTTAGACTTATATGCTCAAGGCATTTATGCCATACATTCATATCAACATTAAATGTATAGTCAATATAAGGAGAATTATTTTTATTTTCATTATCATTCAATTTAAACAATCCATGTTCTACATCAAATTTTCTAGAAAATAATATTGTCTTATATTTCCCCACAGTCAGCTTGGTAAGAATAAATTTGACTTCAATACTTCAATTAGTACAATCGGTGTGCCTTATACAAAAATTCTAAAGGACCCAGTACCAAGAACATTTGAGAAAATATCATTTTCCATGTACACCCGATGTTCTCCTAGTTTCTATTTTTTTAGATCCATTGCCCCTTCCTTAGTATTCGAGATATGTCTAATAGCTCCAAAGTTAATCTACCAACCACTCACTAGGCCGTCCATATAGAGATATTTTGATATCACGTAGATTATATCTTGCTTATTTAATTGTCCGCATTTTGGGTTTTTTCCTCTACATTTCCTGTTGCGACAATCTCTCTTATAGTGTCTAATCTTTTCATAGCTAAAACACTTGACTTAAGAAGCAGTTTCTTGCATTTTTTAAAAAATTGATCGCTTTTTTTATTATTCTTGCCAAACTTTTTGTTTGATTTATATATCTTTTTGTTGTGTTTGGAGCTAGGCCTTATTTCATCTTGTACTACTAGAATTTTTTTTTTATTGTTTTTACTCAAATGTTCTTGCTCTATTGCTAGTTTTAGAGGTAATTCAGGAAGGTTAATTTTTGACCCTAATCTAAAGGCAGTGGTGACCATGTTCCATGATGGGGGAAGACTGTTCATGATTGTTGATATCTGCATTGGTTTTGGGATGAGTGATTTTGCCACAGCTAGGTCCTTAGCCATTATCAACATGTGGTTTACATGTTCTACTACGTTGTCCTCTTCTTTCATCTTAAAGGAATTGTATTTTTGTAGTACAAACTGAACATATAGTTTCACACTTGTATCATATTTGACTATTATGGAGTCGAACAACTCTTTTGCGGTTTTGTATTCTTTGAAGATCCTGATCAAGTCATCCTCCATGTATGTTAATATGATAGTTCTTGTTATTATATCGTCTTTTAAAAATGTTTTATACATTTCTATCTGTTGCTTAGTTGTGTCTGGGGGTGGCAGACACAGTTTCCTTTAAGATATACTCAACACATTTTAAGTGTTAGAGCAAGTAGAATTCTTCTATTCCATGTTTGAAAGTTCAAACCGTTTAATTTTTCAGTTTGTGCCAGTTTCAACACACATATTTTAGAGTTTACTTTTATGTGTTTGGCAATTATAATAATTAGACAATCTAAAAAGGAAATATTTAACAAGCAACAAAATATACATAACATGAATCTGGTTAGAACGATGCAGAATATTACAAAAATGAGTTGAAAATAACTCATTTCTAATATATAAACAACCTGGGATAAATTCATAATTTTTTAAAAACATTTTTACCTTTAATAATTTCCTAAAAATACCAGGGGTAAAACAATAATTTTAATTATTTGTCTGCTTTTGTAATTTTTAGAAAAGACCAAGGACAATATAATAAAATTAGCTGTTGGTATTTCTGTAAAATTTGTAACTGATCAGGGGTAAATCCATAATTTTGCCTCTTAGTCCGAATCTGAAATTTTCTCAAAATGATAGAGACAAAACTGTCTTTTGACACAATAGCAATACTGTAATAAACTTATCCGAAAAGGGCAATAACATAAATTAGTAGCCCGGTATTTCGTAATTTTCATAAACTGACGGAGGGTAAAACCATTTTTTCGCTAAAGTAAGGGTAAAACAGTCTTTTTACCCAAAAATATCTGGATATTTTCGTTCTAGTGACAGTCTTGTAATATTTAAAAATTGGTCGGGGCATAATGAACTTTTTAGTCCGCTGCTGAAGGCGGTTTTTCAAAACTGGGGGTGGTTTCGAAAAACCGCTAGTTTCCATCCAAAGTTTTCTAAAACCGTGTGACGATTTTTTGGGCACTTAAAAGCGTGGAGGAGAGAGAAAGTGGTGGGAAAGACGGAGAGAGAGAGAGGGTGGTCCGACATTCTGCCTCTTGGCTTGTGGCCCTCTACCACTTGTTTTTGCCGTTCCGCCTCCTGGCACTTGTCCACCTGCCGCTGTTCTGCTGCCACTGTCATATGGCCTACTGGCCTTTGGCCACGAGCGACTCTTGCGGGTGTCTTCTGGCCTTCTGTTACCTGCGGCCTTTGTCGTTGTTCTGTTGTGGCTCTCCTTTGGCCGCCCGTGGTCTTTGCCGTTGGTTTCCTGCAGTTTTTTTTTGTCCTGGCCAATATCTGCCCTGTTTTAACCTAGGTAGGGTTTGCCCTATGCCCTGTCTCGACTTAGATAGAGTTCTCTGTCATTTCTGGAAAAAAATAGGAAGCTCTTGGCCATTCTTTTTTAATGTAGACAAACGCATACCTGTTTGTAAGGTAAAAAACAAGGCCTTGATACCAGATGTGACATTCTTCGGTTGTCTTCTTGCCGGTTTCTAGCTTCCGTCGACCTCTGGTTTCTTTTCGTCGACCTCCGGTTTCTCGCTGTCTTTCTTCTCAGGTATGCCTACAACGGAAGAACAAAAGGTATGTGGTTTATTTATTTGAGGTTTTCTCTCAGTGAAGTTTCTCTGGGAAGAAGACTGGGTTTCGGTATTCCAAATGATGTGTCTCTTGACCGTGCTGCTCTATAAATATAGAGCAGTGCGTGCTCCTCTCTTCCCGGTTTATTCCACTGAGCTTTCCTGTTCAGAATCCCCTATATCCAGACTTTTACCGTGTCATTTGGTAACGGTATGACGGTTTCGCCATTTATGGCCGTTACGGCTATCATTTCCATAATCCGACCACAGATAACGACTGAATGATCAGTCTAGCAGTTTTTGTGCTGGGTTACCGAGAATGACCCTTGCATTACACAAAGGAGAGCCGATGGAGGTCAAAAAATGGTGACAAACCACCATGAAATTGCCAGATTTTCATAATAAACTCCCTTCACTTTTCTTATTCTTGGGTGAAATCATGGATAGCCGGGGTCGAGTCATGGTACCCTAAAACTCCATTGGGTCGACTCTTTTTGTGCAATTTAAACTAGGGCTGATAAATTGGGCCGGGTCGGGTGACCTTAGATTTGGGTCAAAAGTAGGTCAACCTGCCTTGACTCACCTTTTATTTTATTGAGTCTTTTTCTTAAAACCCCAAACCGGGTTGGTACTAATTTGATCGTCATACCTTTCACACGTGCATTCCCGTACTGTTGAAAGCAGGAGTATGACCTATAACCTTGAAAAAATAAGTTACATTACATTCACCCCCTTCAGAAGCACCGGATTGCATGATTATACATGTGTGTCACTTCCACAATCCAATTTTTCTTACATATAATCTTTCTCTATACATACATGGTTTATATGGACATTGAATCATGCTCAAAACTCCTTCAACATCACAAGATATTTTTTAAAGTAAAAAGTTGTGTCACTAACAATCCAATTTTTCTTACATATAATCTCTCTCTATACATATATTAAGAACATAGTTTATATGTACAATGAATCATGCTAATACATAGTTTATATGTACAATGGATCATGCTTAAAACTCCTTAAACATCATAAGATTTCTTTAAAGTAAAAAGTAAAAAGTAAATCTGTAAAAAGTACTATAATACTTTTAATTTTCCAGTTTAAATAATTAATCACATCATTGAGATTTTTAAAAATATTAAAAAAAAAATTTAAACATAAATAAGTATGGGGCATCTACCACACACTCTCTCTTTATATATATATATATATATTATTTTCCTTTGTCTTCTTTCGATTTTTGTGTGCTCTCCATCACTTATTTTTTTTCTTTCTGACTTCTTTTTTATAATGAAAGGCACACCTCCCCTGGGAATCGAACTCACCACCAAATCTTGGGTGTGAAAGGGCCCTTCCAGGCGAGCTAACGCTCACTGGGGGTTGCCTAGGTAAAAGCCTTTCCGCCACTCTCTTGGCTCTCTGTGCCCGCCTTCTTTTCGGGTTAGTTTTGGGTTCTTGTTGGATCCGAAGTTACCACCCCTAAAACGCGACGAACCTAACTTCAAGTTCGCCGCGAACTTGGTTCTCTATCAGTCTGAATTTCATTCAAATTGCGTGCAGGAGGAGAGGAGGATAATAAGAAAGTTTGTTTCTTCCAGACGTTCAGTAGGTGAGGAAGCAGGGGGCGCCCTAAATAGCAGAGCGGAAAGGAAGAGAAACAGGTTAAAGGTGGAAGAGAAGAAGGAAAAACTAGATAAAACAAAGAAGTCTCAGGTTTCCCCTTTTTCCCTGTCCCTTGACTGTCTTCTCTACATGATTTACATTGCTAGAAATCTCTCTACTTTAAGTTTTCAAACAGATATCTAACCAATCCACTTTGTGTAGGACAATGCTTGGTTTTCCTTTTGTTTTTGACGTAACGAAAGTCCATCTCGGATTCATGTGTTTTGTTATTTTTTGTTTGTATAACTATAGGCAGTTATCTGGGCAAGATATGCAATATCCCAAGCTGAAACCTCAGTTGCTGCAATCACTGATTGCGAATCATGTTCCTGCAAAGGGTGCATCATTGGCTGATTTTTCAAAGTTTCCAACCGTCGTCTCAGCGATCAAATCGCATGGCCTTCTATCAGAGCATTTTGAGGGCTTGCCTGATCAGAAGCTCGAGAAAGATTGGCGGTCTGCCGTCAATTCGTGGATGGACAGCTTGCTGTTGCTGTCCTCAAGCAATACGGTACTGATTACTGTGCTACTTATTTTTCTAAATCTTGCCTCTTCTGTCTAGAGAGGAGGGGATCCAGCTAGTAGGTATTTACTGGAGATCTTTAGATGTTCTACAGATTTTTCCCCACATTGATGTGGCTCAAGGAACATAGCTCACTTCACAGACGAAGGAAGCAAGATAACAAGTAGTTTCTTATTTTGTGGAGAGAATTTTATAGAAATTCCTTCACATTCTTGTAGCCCAAGGGCTAATTATCCGCTTGCTCTCAGGTGGTCAATGGTGTCCATTCTTTTTGAAAATCATTTTGCATTTTGGCAAAGAATAGATTTTTGTTTTCATTGGAGATCATGACCGGGATTTATTTTTCCTTCCTGACTTCAATCTTGCAGCCGGACAAGTGCTGGTTTGGCGCTAGTTTGCTGGGAGTAACTTGCCAAGAATGTAGTGGCAGCTTGTTTCTGGCATCATATTCATCTTGGTTTGAGAAACTTGTCACGCTACTGAAGGTTGCATCTTCAAACTTAGCTGTTTGTTTCTTGTAGGAGACTATTTTGCGATGTTCTAATATCATTTCTGCTCCTAGTTATATCGTGCATATTATCTGTGCTACACTATAATAAACTAAGTAATCAATCTGACTTATTTGAACCCGTATCCTGTACAGGATAGAGAACAAGATCAATATTGAACTGGTCAATCAATGTATGAGACCTGTGTTAGACAGATCTGAATTTTCTTTGAATAACACGAGAAATTTTATTGTAATATGAAGTTTAAAGGCAAGCCTGCCATGTTTTATGGTTCTGAGTGTTGGGCAGTTAATCATCAACATGTACAAAAGATGTCTGTGACAGAAATGAAGATGTTGAGATGGATGAGTGGTCATACAAGAAAAGACCGTATACATAATGAGGTTATTAGAAACAAAGTAGAAGTGACACCAATAGAGGATAAAATGAGAGAACATCGTTTAAGATGGTTTGGACATATAGAAAGAAGATCAAAAGAAGAACCTGTAAGAAGGTTAGAAAAACTAAATTTGGAAAGTATTAAAAGAGGTAGAGGACGACCACAAAAGTGTTGGAAAGAAACAATAAAGAACGATCTAGCTTATTGGGAGTTAACTGCTAACATGACACAAGATAGGGATCTGTGGAAACAAGAAATCCATGTAGCCGACCTCGTCTAGTATGGGAAAAGGCTTAGCTGTTGTTGTTGTATGAAGTTTAAAGGCAAAACTTAATTTTTTTGGGAGAAACTTATACAGAACCTTAAGTATCAATTTTACCAGACAAGATCACTAGAAAGGAAATAGATACAAGTTTACAGCAAAGCTTTTTCCGTGTATACATAGTTATAACTTATAAGTTCATCCATGACATGCCATAATGTCATCAATGTTGTGGCCTATCTACACGAGATGCAAAGACTAAAATGTGCTCATGACCTAAATGAGAACCTTTTATTTGTTTCTTTGGAGCGTTTAATCCTCCAAATAGTCTCTATTGTCTTTGATATCCAAAATATTGGACTTCAGTTCCTCTAAATGATTTTCTTCTATCCTTTTGGGTTGATAACTTTTTTTTGTCGTGTTTTAGAAACTTTGTCTTAATATCCAAAATATTATTTTTGGAAAGAAACAATAAAGAATGATCTAGCTTATTGGGAGTTAACTGCTAACATGGCATACGATAGGGATCTGTGGAAACAAAGAATCCATGTAGCCGACCCCGTCTAGTATGGGAAAAGGCTTAGTTGTTGTTGTTGTTGTTTTAGAAACTTTGTAATGAAACAGTTTGTCTTAATATGCAGCCACCTGCAGATTCTCATTATGTTAAAGTGGCTTCTTGTGCAGCACTGTCAGATCTGTTTACAAGGTAGTTTTTTATCTGTTGCTTATCCAATTGTGTTTGTTTCTCGAGGAAGTTTGCGAGGCCATCCATTCTTTACTTTGTATTTCAGAATATGTCCTTTTAAAATTCTTTGAGCACTTGCCCTTTTTATATGGTTTGTCATTGAATTAAACTCTTTTGTCTTTGTTTGCTCAACACAAGTCTGGATGTTAGCCCCTTGGTGCTCGGTTTTTGATCCACATAGTGATGCTACCAAGTCTCCTGTGATGTCTGTCATCTTTTCATACAATTATTGAGTAAGAAGGAATATCCATTATACTGTTATTATACTCATATGGCGTATTAATATGCTCATAAGGTGCACATGGTTCTACCTAGGGGTGAGCATCAGTCGGTTTGGTTCAATAACCGAACCAAATAGACTGAGAGCTGAATAGACCTAAGCTCTCTAAACCGAAGTAGAGAACTGGTTTACCTATATAGCCAAACAAAACCGAACTGAAAAAATTCAGTTTGGTTGTTTCGGTTATATAGGTAAATAGGTTTCTTGGATACCATCTCATAGAGTTCTCGATTTCCTTGTTTGAAAACTTTTTAATTGCAATCCAATTACGTAGAGTTTCTTGCAGAGAATAATATATGAGATGCAAGAAAATATGTAGAAATATTGGCACAAATACAAACACTATAACATGCTTCATTTTGGAGGAAAGCTATCTAGGGATGGCAAAATATGCATGATAAATATGTTTTTGAGCAAATTATACAATAATGTGCCCAATGTCCTAGAAACTGCAGATGAAAAGTTTTTTATCAAGCGCTGCTCTTGCATCACATTTTCTGTACTATAAATGTAACTCAATGACACCTGTCAAAATCATTTGTTTACTTCACAGGTAGAAACTGAGAAACACAACTGAGATGCTAATCTTTCATAGTTTTGCGATTGTTACTTCAACTTGATGCCAGGTTCAATGGTGATTGATGTAATCTGCTTTATAACTTCATATAAGCTTATGAGGTCCATGGCCCTTTTGTCAACTCTTAACTCAAAACAATCCCAAGTGTTGGTTCTTGGCATCAAATGCAACGGAAACATGATTAGAAAAGTGATTAATTCAACAGAATAGAATATCGTTACATAATACTGTCGTGGTAACAATTGGCTTGAGGACGGATGGAAATGCTCGGGAGGGAGAGAAGGATATCTGCAACTAGTTTTTCTAGCCTGCCAAGTGATCGAGGAGATGTAATAAGCGTTGATAGAAAGGATGCCGGTGACCGTGGGATGGTTGCAGCTGGTTGGACAGATGGCTGCTGAGGAGTCAGAGAGAGAGGTTCTGTCGATTAGGGCATAGTCAATCAGGTTGGGGGGAATTATTTACGCTATTCATGATATGTTTAAATACAAAAATTATTTGGTTCTCCACCTTTGGGAACCAAACTCGAACTGAATATCGAATTTCTTAAAATTGCTAAAGTGACTTTGAACTGATTATTGTTATGACCAAATCGAATCGATAATTCTGGTTTTGTCAGTAATTATGTTTTAACCGAATTATGCTCACCCCTAGTTCTAACCCCGCCGTACATCATATAGATCATACTCAACAACAACAACAACAACTAAGCCTTTTCCCATACTAGATGGGGTCGGCTACATGGATTCTTTGTTTCCACAAATCCCTATCATGCGCCATGTTAGCAGTTAACTCACAATAAGCTAGATCATTCTTTATTGTTTCTTTCCAACTCTTTTGTGGTCGTCCTCTAGCTCTTTTAATACTCACCATGATAAATTGTTGATACTCCATGCACAACATCTTGCTGTTGCAAACTAGTGAGGACTTACATTCTTCAGGTTAGTTGATGGTGGTGTCATTTATGACTTTCAATTTTACTTTGCTCATGCATGGGTTACCTTGTTACACATAGAATTAATGAGGGTTGGTTAAAATGAAGAGGTAGCCAACCCCGTCTAGTATGGGAAAAGGCTTAATTGTTGTTTGGTTAAAATGGAGAGGTGTATCACATATTCTATGTGATAAAGATACTATTAAAATTGAAAGGTAAATATTATAGAACAATAATTAGACTCGCTATGTTGTATGGTTATGGGTGTTGGGTAGTTAATCATCAACATGTACAAAAGATGTTCGTGTTAAAAATGAAGATGCTTAGATGGATGAGTGGTCATGCAAGGAAAGACAAGGTTAACCTTAGAAACAAGTTGGGAGTGGAGGCTCCGATAAGAAGGTTGTGATTATGAAACCAATAGAAGGGAGTAGAACCAATAGGTGATAAAACGAAGAAATATCGTTTAAGATGATTTGAACACCTACAAAGACGACCAAAGAAAGCTCTCATAAAAAGGTACGAGAAATTAGATTGTGAAAATGTTAAAAAAGAAAGATTAAGACCACAAAAGTGTTGGAAGAAGTGTTATTTGTATCGTCCTGTATCGTATCGTATCGTGAGGAATCACGATCCGATACAAGGGATGTATCATAGGCTGGTTGTGTAATGGCATGTATCGTGCGATACAATATGTGTTGATGCTTATTGCAAAAGTTTAAAGAGAGAAAATACAGAAAAGAATCAGATCCTTTAATCTCAAACACTCTAGTCGGTTGCCTATTTGCGCCTTCTTGGTTGTTGCTACCCTAATTACTACTTATACTACTTTCTAACTTGAATGACTATACTATCCCTACTTAAGTATAATTAACAACAAATATAAAACAAATCTAATACTAGATCAAGAACTACTCTTCAAAACTTTCCCTCAAGTTGAGTGGAAGATGTTTGTTACACCCAACTTGCTTAAGATAACCACAAGATTACTGTTGTTAACTGCTTTGGTGAGGAAGTTTGCTCTCTTATTTTCTGATTTCACATACACCAGACCAGCATGAACTCTTGACTTGTTATCTTTTATGAAGTGATCAATCTCTATGTATTTAGTCCTTTCATAATATATAAGATTGGAAGCCATTTGTATAGCTGCACTACTGTCACGATATAGAGTTATAGGATATCTCTTCTCGAACCGCAATTCATGAACTAGAGATGCTACCCACTTTTCCTCACACATAGCTTGAGCTACAACCTTATATGCAGCCTCTGCAGTGGATCTAGCAACCATTGATTGCTTTTTACTCTTCCATGATACAAGATCGTCTCTAAGTAGTGTAACATATCCCGTAATAGATCTTCCTTCATCTAAGGAACTAACCTAATTTGTATCTGAATACACTTCAATATTAAGATCTCTTGAATTGGAATAAAGTAGACCAGATCCAGGGATAGATTTCAGATACAACAACTAAGCCTTTTCCTATACTAAATGGGGTCGACTACATGAATTCTTTGTTTCCACAGAGCCCTATCATAATTTGTAGAATCCATAGTAAATAAGTCTGATAAAGCTTTACGTTGGCTATCGGAAGCCTAACCCTCCTCCTTTATCTGGGCTTGGGATTGGCCATGCAAGGGTGATCCCTTACATGGGCGGAGTTCTGGGTAGATTTCATATATCTCAAAATTTTGTATACTGCATTCATGTGATTAAATGACCGCGTGATGATTAAGTAAATAAGTTTTTCAACTAATTTTCGATATTTACCGACATCTCTAAATCCTGTGTTGTCTTCAAGGTGTAGCTTATGATTTACTTCCATAAGAATATCACACTTCTTGTAATCAATCATTTTTGTTTCTTTCAACAAGTCTATCGTATATTTCCTTTGAGTTAGGAATACCCCTTTATTAGAATATAGCACCTCAATTCCCAAGAAATAGTGCATTTTACCCAAGTCCTTCAATATATCTCCTGGAATAATGATATCATCCATATATAAAATCAGAAGGGCCAATTTATTTTCTTTCTTAAAAAATAGTAATCATTTACACTTCTTTGATATCCTAAACTAATCACCCCTTCACTGAGCTTTTTAAACCAAGCTTTGGGGAGATTTCTTGAGTCCATAGATAGCCTTATTCAGTTTGCATACTTCTCCTTTTTGCACCTTGGTATTCATTCCAAGGGGTAATTCCATATAAACCTCTTCATTTAGATTTCTTTGCAAAAAAACATTTTTTACATCTAAAGATCTCATCCCTTATGACCTGCCAAACTGAGAATAACCTTGACAGAAGTTAACTTGTCCACTGGAGCAAATGGTTTTTATAGTCAATTCCATATGATTGACTGTAACCTTTAGCAACAAACCTAGCTTTATATCTTTGAAGTGTTCCATCTTCCTTATACTTAATTAATTATATATACCCATTTTCAACCCACAGGTTTTCTACTTGGTGGTAGATCCATAATCGTCCAAGTATGGTTCTTGGTTAGTACATGTAGCTCAGTTTTCATAGCCTCCTTCCACTGGGGACATTTATTGGCTTCTCAAAATTTATAGGTACTGAATGATTCATTTTAAATCTGGTTAAGTGGCTGAGGATTTAAATTTGAAGATAGGTTTTTGGTCTGAGTAGCAGCAGCTTAATCTTGCTTGATAATTACATTCCGTTGTCCCTGCCTGTATACCATAGTTTCCTTTGTAGCAGCTATCATCTCTTCTTTGTCTTTTAGTTCCACTTCTACCTCTCTAGGACATATCGATAAAACGTTCATAGGCTTGTCTTCCAAATTCACAAGTTCTCCATTAGAAGAATAGTAGGGCGTTGTTTCAAAGAAGGCGACATCTATAAATACATACATTTTTTGATGAACTTGATCATAACATTTGTATCCTTTGTGTGAATTGGAGTATCCAAGGAATATACTAATTATGACCCCAGGGTCAAGTTTATATGAGATTAACAAGAAAACTGGGAACATGGACTACAAATGATAAGTTGACTAATTTGGTTTGTACAATGCCTTTAATCATACATTTTAGATATGGATCCATTTGCTAGTTTAATAGGTTCCTTGTTTTCATACATGTTTGAGATCCATTTGCTAGTTTAATAGGTTTCCTATTTTGAAGTAGTCAGTACTTTGAAAAAATAATATTTTCTCCTACCATATGATATGTTGCTCTAGAGTCAATCCGGACTTAGATTGAGAAAGAGAAGAGATTTTACTCTTAGTTGAATATGATGTTTGAGCCATAGTAGCCTGAGAAGTCAATACCTGAGTGTTGTCATTGATCTCGATTCTAAACCTTCTATCCTTTTCATCAGTTCCTGAATATTGTTTGAGCTCGACGGGTTACTTTATGAAACATTAACATAATTTTCTTGACTTTTTATGTAATATGGCTTGCCAATTAGATCCCAACATTGATCTTTGGTATGTCACGACTTCCCACAATGAGTGCACTTCAATTTTTCTTTGTCATCATAAGAGGATCTACGACAACCTCTTCCTCTATGACCCCCTCTCCCACGCGAGGGCTGAAATTCAGTCTTTTCAAGAAGAGCGTTTTGATCTACATTAACAATGTTTTCTCTCTCTAATCCTCTTCTATCTTCTTCTCTAAGTAACAATGAATATACTGTTCCAAGAGAAGATAATTTTTCTCTGCCAAGGATATTTACTTTCATAGCTTCATATTCAAGATTTACTCCCCACAGTAAATCGAACACTTTTTTTTTATGATTTTGTGTTTCTTTCTTTGGAGCAGGCTAAACACTTTATAGTGGTATAAAATTGTAACCCATCCCGAAGACTCCTTAGATCTGCATAGTATTCACTGACCATTCTTGTCTTTTGTATGCACTTCCTTATCTTCTCCCCTATTTCATATTCTTTGGCGACATTTTTAACCCTACATGTCTCATGCCAACTCCATATACATAAAAGTTGTGCCTATTGCAAGAGACATAGTCTGCCATAACCATGATGAGACAAAGGTATATTCTCTTCTCCATTTTGAGTAGTTGAGATCATGTTGTGCTGGTCGAGGGATTTGTCCATTCAAATACGCCCATCTCCCCCTTGCAAGTGTAACAAGTTCTATTGATCTTGACCACTCCAAATAATTTCTATCATCGAATTTTATATTGGTAATCTAAATCAAATCAATTTTCTCTCCCATCTGATTTTTTGAAAAAGGAAACAAAACTTCAATTGCTTTACCTTCGTTTGCCATGCTGTCCTTTCAACGTACGCTAGTAAACACACGACGAATCTTGCAATAGCAACCACCGATTGATGTCTCTTCACTTTTCAGACTTGATCCGCTACCAATTTCAGTGCAGAACGACTGAATCTATGCATTTTTGTGTAAAAAACTACTTACCAAAAAACGAGAAATAGATATCACGACTGTTTGCCCCTGCCATAACTTCTTCCGATCTCCAACACTCTAGTGGGCTGCCTATTTGCGCCTTCTTGGCTGCTACACGACTTACACTAATGATAATCCTAATTACCACTTATACTACTTTCTAACTTAAATGACTATACTACCCCTACTTAAGTATAGTTAGCAACAAATACAAAATGGATCCAATACTACTCTTCAACAATATGGATGATACATCTCAGTCTTATAAAAATCAGCCCTTCATACTCCTTGGAATGGACAAGGATTGATATGAAAGGCAATTCCCTGAAGACTTCTCCCAAAAATAGCAACTAATACCCATAAGATTAAGCAGTTTTCAAAAATTCTCATGAACATGAAAGGCAATTTCCTTGAACAACTTATCAATTATGATCACATCTAGCTTTAGTAGGTTGTACAACTGTCTCTGCCCGAGTTTGAAAACCCTAAGGGCTACTAAATACCTTTTCAACAGAGTTCCACCAGTCCACAAATTAGGAAACTGGCCTCTTGACTTTTACTGATTTTTTTTTTTTTTAAATATTTTATTTTTTCACGATACTATACATCAGTCTTTTGGAGAAAAATGATACACGATACGATACAAACAATGGTGGTTGAAAAGAAACAATAAAGCATGATTTAGCTTATGTTAAGTTAATGGTTAGCAGGACACATGATCGAGCCCTATAAAAACAAATAATCCATGTACCCAACCCCATCTAGTGCGGGAAAAGGAAAGGACTTAGTTGTTGTGCATGTTTACATGTTGTTTGGCCGATAGAGCTACATACAGTACAATCAATCCTCAAATAACGAACTTCTCCAAAGGTCCTGTGCCACACTAAATAGCTTAATTTTGATGGTTGTGCCCAACCACATTGTTGAGAGCAGTATTGTTTGATGCGTATCGCTGGGCTCCACGATACGGGCGTATCGTATCGTATCATATCGTATTGCCCGTATCGTACTTTAATATTAAAAAATAAAAAAAATTATTTAAAAAATCATCTTCCATTGCTTGAAAATGAAAACTGTTTGCTGGACCAATGTTAGCAATTACATCTGATAGGAGGTCATCTTGTATCTTGGACCAATGTTAGCAATTGCATTTGCCATTGCTTGAAAATGAAAACTGTTTGCTGCATTGAATGGAATGCATGCGTCATAAAGCCATCTGCCCACTGCAAGGTCTGTCTGATCATGCAGTTGTTCTGAAGGCATAGCGGCATGAATTTCAGGTTGAGCATTAGGTGTAGTGGTAGGAAAAAAATGAATGTATGCTAGAAACAGTTCTTCCTCTACTCCTTCATGAACTTTCTCTTCTACCACCTCCAAAGTCTTCGACAACCCATTTTTTCCTACTAGGTGCTCGTGAACTGCTACTACCAATCTCTGTTCTGGCATCTGAAGGCAAACTATTAGTGAATCCAAATCCAGTAGCAGCAACATCTTCAAACATCTCCAAATCATCCTTTTGTTGTCTCCTTTATTGTATACTCTCAATCATCTGAAGTCATTGCCATTTAATACCTTTTGGCAAACTTATAACTCTGCCTTTGCAAGGAGCAACTTCTTTCCTAGTCCCTGTTAGGTGGTGTTTCAACCTTGAAATTTCACCACTAACCACCCTCTCACAAAATAAATATCTGATATTTAATCTGGAACCCTCAACTGGTGTACCCCACTGTCATGCCGGATCATCAGAACGAGAATAAAAGTCTCTAACACCCCTTCTTGCCATCTCAATTGAGTACTTTAATTCAATAAAAAACCTGAAAATAAAAACACTAAAAATATACCTAAATCCGAGTTAGGAGGCTTGCACGGACACCGTAGAGAACGTTTTTGAAGCCTTGAACACCAAGGAGGCCAAGAACCGCGCTAGGAGAGTTTGGGGAGCTCTAAAGAAACCAAGGAAACCCGCAAAGGGTCCCTGGGCGTATCGTGCGATACGGCCCGTATCGCATGATACGGTACGATAAGTTACCATTTGCGATACACTGTGGTGCCCACGATACAATACATATCACACTGTATCGTATGATACAGTACGATACGGATAACACTGGTTCAGAGGACTGAAGGGCCAAAGCAAGTAATCTTTAATGTTTGTCAAATCGAAAGCTATCACATCTGCTAGTTCGATAAAGCCTATTCTTGTGAAGATTGTTGTGTCATTTGTTACATAATGCATATAGAATGCCTTGAAGACGGAGGCTTTTAAGAAGTCTCTGCCCCTCACGCTGCTAAGCCAAGACACTTTAATCCTCATGTTCAAAAGGACTTTTTTATGTAATTAAGGGAAAACTTAAGTTGGTACTTCATTGAAACCTTATTGATTAAGGGAAACTCTTTATCTTATGTGAAGAATATGCAATTGCATCTAGATCCTTTTCTAATGCATAGTATTTTATTTCCATCAATAACCAGTATTCTAGTGACAATTTAAAATTTATTCTGAAGATATGCACTGGAGCTTGCATTGAAGCCATAAGATGGATTGCTTGGTAATATCCAACTCTCAAGTGCTTAGACGGGAGCCATACTATGATTATGATAAAGGTGGAGAGTCAAGGCTTTGACTTGGTTTTGTTCTAATATCAACAATAATGACTTCTGTAGGAACTTTTGTTGCTCAAGATATAACTTTTATGAAAAGCTAGTCATATAGTAGTTGAGCTTCATGAAATGCTGTTCTCTAAAAGTTGCTGTTCGTGTTTTCATTAGCCTTATACAAATTCTTGATGTTTGTGTCATTATCTAATCTGGTGAATGCATTTTGTTTACTTGTCCCATTGCAAATTAATGGGAGGAATCTTTCCAAAAGCCCCCAGATGCCTATAAATTATATGCACGCATTCTAACTTGTGTGTATGTGTATGTACATATATATATATATATGTATGTATTATATGAGTTTATGTGTAGGCGTGGAAGGGAAGCTTGGTTCCCTTGGAACTTATCAGACAGTTATAGTGCCCATATTTGGAACATCACTGAAATCTCGCTTCTTCATGCCCCTTCTATTCAGCTTCTTATCCATGTATATTGTTACCAATGCTTTCTCTTGCACATTCCATGAGCTTCTCGTGAGATTACCGTTCTTGGTTTCTTTTGCAAACCAATTGATCGAACAACTGGTTTAGATATCACTTCCTTTCTGGGGGTTTCTTACAATAGGCTGTCCGGCTTCCCAAGCTGCAAGAAAGAGGGAACTACTTTGTCAAACAAGCTCATTCCATTGCTTATGCAACTGTTAACAGACGATTCTTCAGTGGACGTGTTGGTGAGTAAGAGTTTGTCTGATTACCTGTCGCGCTTTTGTGCATGCATTCATGCACCTTCTTTAAGTTTCTATAAATTATGTACAAGTCATCTGCATTAATAAAGAGTTTGTCTCACTTTTTGGTGCCATCATTCTGAACTCTTTCTCTCCGTTTCTGTCTCTGTCTTTCTCCCTCCATGCATAGATAACTAGATAAATGAATTAATAGATATTGTAGATATACAAACAGACACATACATACATACATACATGATACATCAATTGAAATGCTTTTATGAGAAAGAGCAACCAAATGCATGTGGATGCTTGCCTATCGACATGGTTGCAAGTTTGCCTATGCTGCTTTGCTTGTCTTGCTTCTGTGGGAGATACCTGTGTTGCTCATTTTGCGTACTGTTTACCATATGCAGGAAGCAGCGGTTGGTCTTCTTTGTAACCTGATAACCTTGTTTCCATCTTCATTCCGTCGACATTATGATAATGTAGGTGCACAATCTCTTTTCAATTTGCTCTCTGTTCATTATCAGTTTTCCTGGGTTGTTTAGTTTGAAGCTTGAAGATCAAGTTGCTATTCCCCAAGTGCAAAATACTAAGGCTTGCATGTTAAGATATTTATGGAGCTTGCAATTAATAAAGTTGCCTTTGGAAATATATCTTTTGCAACACATGATGATCTGAATTTGTTAGCAGAAAGTTGTTTTCCTTCATGATGCGAAGTTTTCGTTACAGACTTTCTTATCACGATTAGAGTAGCATAGTTCAGTAATGAAATTGGTTGTTGTGTTACTCATTGTCCTATGCTAAGAAAAAAGATACATTAAATGAAGGGAGCGTATTTTTATCACATGTTTTTTCCTTACACTTTTTTGGTCCTTCAGAGTTTAAATATTTGGAATGTAGGAGACAGGATCATGATATTTTTTGATTCCGTCACCTTCTCCATTTATAGTTACATAATTGCCTAGTATAAATGTATTTCTTCTGTTTGGTAATCAGAGAACTAATATGATTATAATGGGCGCATAATTGTTTTTATCCATCAGAAGCTGTAATATCTCATGCAATATATTAAAATATTTGATAATAATCTATTAGGAATTACTTTATACTGAAGTCAACACTTATATCCCTTGATCAAAGATGGAACACAGGGAAAATCTGATGGACAAGAATAAATTTGCTCTGGATGGTAAACGGTGATATTGGTTTTATCATCTTTCTACCTCATGAACTTGAGGCATATTTTTCTTCTCTGTCTTTAAACTGTAATATCTCATGCAATACATTAGTTATTTGATAAGAATCTATTAGGAATTATTTCACACTTAAGTTGACACTCCCTTGATCAAACATGGAACTCAGAGAAAATGTGATGGAAATAAACCTATTTGCTTTGGATAGTAAACGGTGGTATCGGTTTTATCAATTTTCTACCTCATGAAATTGGGACATATGTATCTTCCTTGTCCCTTTCTCCTGCTTACCTGGACTTTATACTTTATATAAGTGCATTAAGCTACATTTTTCATTTCAAATCATCAAGAAACATTATGAGTGGGAAGCAACATCTATCATGGTATTGATTTTTCTGACGAATCAGCACCCAGAACTAACTTGACTCATTATGCAGGTTGAGGCTGTTGTGACAACGATCCTGCCCAGAGAAACTAGTTCAGCTCTATCTAAGGTGTTGAAAGGAGAAACTGATTCGCAACCTTCTTTTCTTCAAATTTAAGAAAATAATCTTGACCCCAAGGGGTTTTCAGTAGTCAACTATACGGATTGTTTTGCATTTAGCAAGCTTCCTGTGAAATTCTGTCGTTATTAATTTCTGTGGTACTCTATTTTTCCACATATAGGATTTTCTGTATTTGCTCTCTTTTTAGATGGTCCAGCTTATACATTGATTGAACATGTTCATCTCATTTTCTTCAGATGCTTTCTCAATTACTCGCTTTACTTCCAAGAGCAAAAGGTGATCCAAGCAGCTGGTCTCAGATGATGACGAAGATTTTGATATCCATCAATACATACTTGAATTACACTTTTGAAGGCTTTGAAGATGGTAGGAATAGAAATATTTCTTTATTACGCCGTTGAAGTTTTATGTTTAACATTGACTAATTCTTTCATGTGTTCAACTGTTAACTAATTTTTTTCATCTGATGCAGCAAATAAAGGCAAGGATGCCATTAAACTCTTGTCTGAACCAGGAAAAGATCCCCCTGCTCCCCTGGATGGTTATTTAGAGCCAAGTATTGCATATGAAAAAGCAAAAGACAAGTCAGGAAAGATGCTTATTCCTCATATCTGTGCATTAATGCAGTGTTGTACTACAATGCTTACCAGTCCTTATCATGTTCAGGTAGGCTAGCAAAATTGTTTGTTTATAAGTCTTCTGAGTTTCATGAACCCTGTCTTTTTGTGCCTATCTGGTGTGTGTGAAGTAAAATCGTCTGTCATTTGTTCTTAATGGGTTATTTCAGGTTGCTGTCCCTATGCATCCCCTTCTCGCCCTTGTTGAACGAGTTCTTTTGATAGATGGTAATAACTGCTATGCTTCAATGCCTATTATGGCCATTACGCAGCTCGAGTTCATCTTCTCTGATCTCCCTGTTCTGCATTTGAGCTGCTTGGATTTGCTCCATGCCATCATCGAGGGAGTCCGTGGGTGAGTTATGGTTTGATTGCCACCACCCGTTTACTTATTTCTGGACCAGTAAATAGCGCATAGCTTCTCTGAAAGAATTACACATTTTGCTTCTCTATCTTATGTTTGCATACCTTAATAGTTGAGTCGGAAATTAACCAGGTGTGCTGTGGTAGTTTTAAATAACTTTATGCATTGGTAGGTTTAAGTAACTTCATGCATACTGTTATTTTAGTTGTGGACTTTATGCTTTGTCGTTGGAAGAGCTTATCATCTGTGTTTCAGAAGCTAGACATTTATGCCTCTGGTTTAAGCTTGAAAAGTTTATGATCTGTAAGGAAGTCGTTTCCATTTTGGCATTTATAACTAACTTGTTTCTACTTTCTTCCAGTTATCATCAAGTGGAATTTGCTGCTGTCTTACAGTCTTAGCTCTTCTCATGATTTCTTTAATTTCTGCTTTCTCTTTAATCTCTGTTTCCAAAATGTTTTGTATTATTGATGTATTCAGTTCTGGCTTGTATCTTCTTCCAAATTCTGTTTCAATGTGTTCCAATTGTCTATTATCTGATATTGCCCTGCTTTCTGCAAGTTGTCCCATAAGTATGGATCTAGCTGGGAATGCTGGTGCAAATGGCTAGGGTACAGCACTGTTTCATGAATATAGGTTCTAAGGCGCATCTGACCTATGCAGTTGTTAGTCAATAACATGTTCTATCTCTAATTTGATTGCATTAAAAGTCCTTCACATGATTATGAATTCAATAATCTAGAACTTGTTAAAGTCTGATTATTGAAAATTGAAATTGTGCCATAATAAATTCCGTGTTATTGAAAATGAGGTGCATGACATTAATTCTTGCAAAAGAGTGCATACTGATTCTTGCAATTGATCCTGTGCAGACAGTTGCTGCCTGCTGCTGGGAATATCGTGCGGCTTCTACAAAATTATTTCAGGAGATTTTTGTTGCCTTCCATCAGAACTAGACTTTATGCAATCGTGAGAACTTTACTCATCTCCATGAATGTAGGTAAAGTCCTAGTCTTTCAAAGTTCTCTTGTTCTCTAGAGGAAGGTCTGTGATTTAGCTAACAAACTTCTACAAGAATTGGCACTTCTCATATTTCCGTGAAATCATGCTTTATTGTGTAGCACCTTTCATGCTTGACTAAATGCACGGTTGAGTAGGTCAACATGAAAAACTACTTGCTTCTGCATTGGAAGCTTGGATTAGTCTAGGTGTTCCATGGATAGGGAAATACCCATCTTAGCATCATCCACATGTTGAACACATTAAAATGAACAGAAAAAAACACGCCGGGGATGGAAATAACTTACAAAGATCTTATAATTTTTAGCATTAAAAAAACAAATTGGAAAAGCTATTCAAATATAGGCGATCCATGATTCTTTGTGCATATCTTCTCCTTCAAATATCTAGCTAGATAGCAAACTGATTATCATGCTTAGAAAATAGAAATGGCACATGCAATGAACAAAGTTTCAGGTTGTAAGTTTTGTAAAAGAGCAAGGTTTAGGTACGTTTTAGACATGTTAAATGCAGCTCCTGCCATCGTCTTGGTAACCTTTATTGATAACAATGCCTTTTCACCTGTTTTGTGTCATCATAATTTTTTTCTTGACTCTTCTCTTTAATTGTTATTTTTATTTTTTTATTATTCTTTGGTTTCTTGTGGCAGTTGGTATAAGCTCATCAGCTATTGTGCCTGTTAAGTAATGACTTTTATCCATCTGCTGAACCTATTAGTAACTCGAACAACAAAAGTTAGAAAATTTTATTTTCTCATGGGATAAAAAATCATGTACGAGTTAGTAAATGAGCGTGCATGATTCTAGTTTATTGCAAAGTTTCTGAATTGGCATAGATCTTGCTAGAAAGTATCAACAACCAATTGAAACAATTTATTTTGCACTTTATGCTGGTTCAATATGCTTTATATCTTATTCTTGCATCTTTGTGCACATCTACAGTAAGAATACAAGTGCGCTTACATATCGTTCAATCTTGATCAGGAATAGCCTTGTATCTTGCCAATGATATAGTTGAAAATGCATCTGAGGATCTTAATTCTGCTATTCAAGTGCATGCTTCGATATTTTCTCCAGCAAGTTATTCGAAGCACAACACCAGGACTTCAAACTTCAATAAGAGAAAGAAGAGGAAGCTCACTTCTTCTGCCCCAGAGGAAAACCTTGGTGGAGGGGAAGCTGAAGTGTGCAGCAATCGTCCAACTACTCCTTTCTGTCTGCAGATTTCCGCTCTTAAGGCATTAGAAGCTCTTCTTACTGTGGTATGTGTGTTGAGCTGTCATTCCTTAGTTCTAAGTGTTGGGTCGTTCAGCAGGTTCCTTTTGAGCAGTTGATAACCACATTCCGTAATCCAGGGTCATAGATCTTTAACACCTTGAAGAAGGTACACCTTTCTTCAGTAGAAAAAAGAACTTCAATGGTTCATGCAATAGTTAACCTTCATGAATGGTTCCTTTTCAAAACCTGACGAATCTCTGTCAGCCATCAAATCTAGTTGAAAGCAGTGATAAATCTCGTGACTAAGATTTTTTTGATCTACGTGCTTCATGTTGGGAAATGTTGGTTCCTGTTTGATATATTGTCAGTAAAATGCTTACAAAAATAAAGAATATACAGTATAAAAAGTTTTCAGGGTGTCAAAATGGTGTTAGAATTTCGTATACATGTTCTAAAAGTTTCTGCTTTGTACCATGTTACTGCCTACTGAAAATCCCTGTAAGAATCTCATTATTTTGTTAAATCTCATCTACCTTAGTTTCATGGCTCAGCACAATCCTAATTTGAAAAGAAACACCTTAACTGCCTGAATTACATCCCTGTGGATGACAACTTCGTTCTGTGTGAAAAGTAGTCTGATAAATGCTCTGCGGTAAGCTTTCTGTCATCCTTTACCAACCTCTGCTTCATGCAAAATATATGGTCTATGCGAAAAGTTCCTGGTATACTGATCAAGCATGTGACTTCTCTTCTAGTGAGAAAAGAGAACCGGTAGATGGTGTCATACGGTCATTGTTTTTGGATGCTCAGTGGCAGTTCTTTATTTTTTTTCCTGCGGAAAGAGGTTCAAGTATCGCTTACTCTGACTGGTTCAGCAAGTTGTCAGTAAAATGTGAGAAAATGGTGGTTACATTCATCAATTTTAGGCGAACAACATGATTAAGTGTTGGATATGTGTTGCTTTTTGTTAAATCAACCTTGTCATTTTTATCTCGTTGTTGCTTAGTAATATTGCACTGATCTACCATCCATGACTTTTTCAGGGTGGTTCTTTACATTCACATGATTGGAGACCCAAGGTTGATGTTCTTTTGTTGCGCATAGCAACCACTGCTTGTGAGGAAGGGTGGTTATATGACGGAAACAACACTATTGTGGAGGATAAAACAAAATTTACTCGAGGAGATTTTCAGCTTGCGGCCCTTCAGACCCTGCTGGCTTCTTTTCTTTCTCCATGCCCTTACAGGCCTCCATATTTATCGCAAGGCCTTGCACTTTTCCGTAAAGGTTCGCTTTTGCTCTTTTGCATTCAGTTTACTGTCTACTGCAATATGAATTTGTGAAATTTATCTCTCTGATATCCATACATTGTTCTGCAAAGTTCTTCCCATCCGTCTCAATAATTGCTATGCTGCTTGTTCTATTAATGATCAACTTCATGCACAACTAAAAAGGAGCAGCATGACTGTTGCACTGGATGCAGGCGTGGGTTGAGTATAGTTGGCAATGTGGGTGACTTGAAAAATCATGTGTGCATCTAACGTGCTCGTCTGTGGACCCGCATCTAATTAACATTTTTCATGCATTAGTACTTTCTTAGCCAACTAAAAGAAGCACCATGATCGCTAGCTTGTGCAGTGGGCGCAAGTGTGGGTCCAATGGCAGAGGCTTAAAAGAATCACGTGCCTGTGTGTTGTGTGTGTGTGTCCGCGTGCACCATAAAGCTCTTGGTCAGCGTTTGGTACTTATAACCTATTACTTGTCGACATACTAATTGATCAATAGTCAGTAGAAGGTGGAAAAAGTTGCACAAAGAAATAAAAATTAAGCACATCCTTATCGGATGGAATATCTGCGTCCATATAATATTCATGTCTTGTTCATGTCCAGCAGGTTTGTCCACCTTAATAAAGCATCCTTGTAACATAGCATGTGAATTGGAGGTAGGATATCAGCAAAATCTAATTCATGGTGAACATGGTTGCAGGTAGGCAAGAAGCTGGGACAAAGCTTGCAGATTTTTGTGCACATGCTATCCTTGCTTTAGAGCCTCTTATTCATCCACGTTCTCTTCAATTAGTGCCACCCTCATCACTTAGTAACAACACCGACACTGGCGGCTTCAACAGGCGGTCTTATCTCTCTGCATGTGAAAACAGGGAACATGATTCCTTTTCACTAGAAGGCCAATTTGACTACACTAGAACAGACCGCTCAAATATCTCGAATACGGATAATCCAAGCGTTCCAGTTGATGTTGGTGACATTTATCCAGATGACAAGCTGTGCATGGGTTGGTTGGCAAAATTGGAAGAGACTGAATCAGAGGAAGCCATTCAAGATGCCCAAGCTGAACAGGACAGTAAAGAAGTTCGAGGCGATGATTCGACTGAATGTGAACAAAATAATCTGAATATAGATGATGCAATGCAGCCATGCTCAGTTGTTGGACCAGAGAAAGAAACCACAGTTCCGACAAGTGAAACGAGAGTTAGCAATGGTGCACATGGTCTCGTGAAGGGCATGGTCGAAGAGCTAAAGAGTCAGGAACAGGACACTGTGGTGCGTGCGCAAGAAGACAACTCGTCTCTAAATGCAGTCGGCGAGTCAAAAGGCTCTGATCTTCCAAAACCAGTGATATCATCATTAAAAGATGATGCAATCTCAACTGAAAATACAGAAAACTGTTTCACAAGATTCTCATATTTGAACTCTGAAGAAATTGGAACTCTATCATCTGATTCAGAGAGCCTTCCAGACATTGTTGTTGGAGATCCAGATTCAGACTGAATGCAGGCAGTTAGCATCTTTAACTTATGTATGCCTTACGTATCTTTGCACTTCGAGATTTAGTCTTATGTTATATTTGCCTTGAAAAGGGAGGCACAAAGAACAGTGAGGAAATGGTAGTTCTTAGGTTACTGAAAGAGTTGAAATTGTACAAATACAACAGTTTTGTTCTGAAAGCCTATAAGGCCATGCAAATTTTGAAGTAAAATTTAATTAATATTGGATTTTGTGCATGCTATGGGATTGCTTGGTTAAGTGGGTTATAATTGATTCAGAAGCAAATCTTGACCACCTTAAATCATGCCTGATTAGATTGTGAAGTATCTTTTTATTGTTTTACAATTCTTGGAGACTGGTACTTTTTATGGACAAGGATGGCAACTATTGATTGGACTCATGCACTCAGAGCCTTGGCTCACCTGGCAGGGTCTGGACTGCTGCGTGATGTTGGTCGCCAGTTCGAATCCTGGGGCATGCACACCCAACTTCATCCTCCCGTAGTAATAATAGGCCTTCATGCTTACCAGGAATTTAATTTGAAATGTAATTCATATGTTTTGTCTTGTTTCCTATTACCGCCATGCATACACAAAACTTGAGATTCTCCAGGTGAACTTTCACACGCATATCTCATCTCGCATGCTCTTAGAAAAGAACCTTTTAATTCTGAAAAAATGAGTAAGGGGCTTCTCAGCAGGAGCTACAACAGGATTTTGCCAATTATGGCAAGAAAAGTGAGGTGGCAGGTGTGAATTTAATTAACAGACTGCCATATATACAGAAAATGAGGAGAGGGACAAAGAGAAAACCCATTAGGGAGCACATTCTGAAGTTTGCATCCTATTTTTTAATCAGGCATCTCTATTTGACATTAAGGGACTGAAAAACCATCAAGGCATGCAAGTTCCAGTTGTTAAGAGCCTCTTGTGACTATAATCTTCATACTGAACTATACGATTTGTCATTGCAGGTCAATTGCACGGCAATCTATAAATAACAACCTTCTGAAGTATAGTGTCAAAGGGCTTCTGCTGAATGCTGGCATTTGTCACCTATGTAGGGGGGATGCTGTAGCAACACAAAACGCATTAGAGCGCTACCAGGTCAGAATTCTGTCCTAAAACATTGTGATCCTTTATTTGCTGACCATACAACAACTAAGCCTTTTCCCATACTAGACGGGGTCGGCTACATGGATTCTTTGTTTCCGCAGATCTCTATCGTGTGCCATGTTAGCACATAACTCACAATAAGCTAGATCATCTTTTATTGTTTCTTTCCAACACTTTTGTGGTCGTCCTCTAGCTCTTTTAATACTTTCCAAATTTAGTTTTTCTAACCTTCTTACGGGTTCTTCTTTGTATATGTGCAAACCATCTTAAATGATATTCTCTCATTTTATCCTCTATTGGTGCCACTCCTAATTTGTTTCTAATAACCTCATTATGTATACGGTCTTTTCTTGTATGACCACTCATCCATCTCAACATCTTCATTTCTGCCCAACACTTAAAACCATAAAACATGGCAGGCCTAATTGCTGCTCTATAATATTTACCTTTTAACTTTAATGATATCTTCTTATCACAAAGAATACCTGATGCTCCTCTCCATTTTAACCAACCAGCATTAATTCTATGTGTAACATCTCCATCAATTGACCCTTGCATGGCCGGTCCCAAGCCCGGATAAAGGAGGAGGGTTGCATTAGGCTTCCGACAGCCATCATAAAATTTTGTCGGACTTATTTATGATGGATTCTACAAATTATGATAGGGCTTTGTGGAAATAAATAATCCATGTAGCCAACCCCATCTAATATGGGAAAAGGCTTAGTTTTGTTGTTTGTTGTAACATCTCCATCAATTCTTCCACCACTATGAGAAATTGACCCTAGGTATTTAAAACTTTCCTTTTGGGGGATGCAATGTGTGCCAATTTTAATTTCTATGTCCTCTGATGTAACCAAATGATCAAACTTACATTCCATATATTCTGTCTTTGTTCTACTAAGTCGGAGGCCTTTGCTTTCTAATGTTTCTCTCCATAGTGCCAATTTTCTATTAACTTTTTCCTTAGACTCCTCCACTAATACAATGTCATTTGCAAATAACATACACCAAGGTACTTTATCTTGAATATGTTTTGTTAACTCATCCATCACCATTATAAATAAGTATGGACTTAAAGTTGATCCTTGATGTAACCCAATATTAACTTCAAAGAAGTCTGTCATTCTTTCATGAGTCCTCACACATGTTTTTGCACCATCATACATGTCTCTTATAAGGTTAATGTATGTCAATGGGATACCTCTTTTTTCCAAAGTTCTCTAAAGAACCTCCCTCGGTACCCTATCATAAGCTTTTTCTAGATCAATAAATATCATGTGAAGGTCTTTCTTTTTTGCTCTAAAATGTTCTATAAGACGTCTCAAAAGGTGAATCGCTTCAATAGTAGATATGCCTGGCATGAATCCAAATTGGTTCTCTGTTGTACTTGATACTTGTCTTAACCTACGTTCGATAATTCTTTCCCATAATTTCATAGTATGACTCATTAACTTGATACCTCGATAATTCACACAATTTTGAATGTCTCCCTTGTTCTTATATATGGGTATAAGTGTACTTGCTCTCCATTTCTCTGGCATCTTTTGGTTTTTTCATATTTCATTAAATAGTCTTGTGAGCCAAGTGATTCTTATTTATCCTAGTATTTTCCAAACTTCTATAGGAATATTATCTGGTCCTACCGATTTACCACCCTTCATATCTTTGACTTCATTCTTTTGAATACGTCGGTAGAAATTGTGGTTTATATACTTTTATGATTTGGCTAACTCTCCTAAGCTAATACTAACATCTTTATTTTCATTAAAAAGCTTATAAAAATAGTTTTTCGATCTATTTCTTATATCATCATTTGCCACTAGAATTTTTTCATCCTCGTCTTTTATGCATCTAACATAATTAAGATCTTTAGTTTTCTTATCTCTAGCCCTAGCTATCCTAAAAATATCTCTTTCACCTTCTTTTGAGTTGATTTTTTTTATATAAATCCTCCCAAATTTTAGCTTTTGCTTCACTCACGGCTTTTTTTGCTTCATTATTTGCTTTCTTATAAGCCTCTAAAGTTTCACTAGTTTTCTTAGCATAATGTAATTTGTAGCATGAAACTCTGCCCATGTAAGGATGACCTTTGCATTGCTGGTCCCAAGCCCGGATAAAGGAGGAGGGTTGTGTTAGGCTTCCGACAACCAACGTAAAACTTCGTCGGATTTTTATAACATGGATTACAAAAATTATGAGCATTGCTTTGGGGCATCCCCGCTTAGCGACATGCTGTAGAGCTTGAATGCAATAAGAAGTAAGCAAGGGTTACTACATTTTCGCAAATCAATTGTAGAGAGGGTTCCCACATCATGGACGGGTGTGGGTAAAGAATTAGTCCCGCTACATTGCCGCCCGAATGTAGTGAAAAATTATCAAAGAGGGTCTCCACATTTTGATTATGGACAGATGCGGGGGGTAAGGAAGCTAGTCCTAGATAATAAGATTCGTATTGGTTCTTAGAATATCATAATATTATCCGGTAAGCTAATGGAGGTGGTAGATACTATGATTCAGAGAAAGATTCATATTCTATGTTTACAAGAGACAAAATGGGTTGGAGAAAAAACAAAGGAGATAGAGGATACTGGTTTTAAATTATGGTACTCATGTAAAGAAAAGGCTCGAAACGGAGTTGGTATTATCATAAATAAATATTTAAAGATTATTGTAGTAGACATACAACGATAAGGTGACCGAATCATGACGTTAAAATTAGTGTTAGGAGCAGAGGTTTTGAATATAGTTTGTGCTTACGCACCCCAAGTAAGACTAGAAGATAGTATAAAGACAGTTTTTTGGGAAGAGTTAGATAAGGTGTTTCAAAAGATTCTACGAAGGAAGTTGATTTGTTTAGGAGGAGATTTAAATGGACATGTTGGTAAAGAGGCATTAGGATATCAAGGGATTCATAGAAACTTTGGTTTTGGGGATATAAACGAGGAAGGTAGGGAGATTTTAAATTTTGCTATGGCATTTGATCTCCTTTTAGTCAATACAATCTTCAAAAAACGAGATGAACATTTAATTACTTATAAGAGTGGCTTATCACAAACACAAATTGATTACTTTATTTATAGAAAAAAAGATAGAGCGTATTGTAAAGATTATAAGGTAATTCCAGAAGAAAGCTTAACCACCCAACATTGACTTTTAGTTATGGATTTACAAATAAAAAAATGGACAAAGAAGAAAAGAGTGCATCGAGCTATTTGGACTAAATGGTGAAACCTCAAAAGCAAGAAAGAAGATATATTTAAACAGAAAGTCCTTCAAGGAGTTGTTTGGAATTATGTTGGTACACCCTGTGATATGTGGAACAATATGACTATACATATTAGGAAAGTGGCGAAACATGTGTTAGGGGTATCTAAGGGAGGTGTACCGGCACAAAAAGAAGCTTGGTGGTGGAGTGAAGTAGTACAAAATAAAATCAAGGCAAAGAGGGCATGTTACAAATTACATTATGCTAAGAAAACTAATAAAACTTTAGAAGCTTATAAGAAAGCAAAGAAGGAAGCGAAAAATGCCGTTAGTGAAGCAAAAGCTAAGATTTGGGAGGACTTATATAAAAAACTCAACTCAAAAGAGGGTGAAAGAGATATTTTTAGGATAGCTAGGGCTAGAGATAAGAAAACTAAAGATCTTAATTATGTTAGATGCATAAAAGACGAGGATGAAAAAATTCTAGTGGCAAATGATGATATAAGAAATAGATGGAAAAACTATTTTTATAATCTTTTTAATGAAAATAAAGATGTTAGTATTAGTTTAGGAGATTTAGCTAAGTTAGAAAAGTATATAAACCACAATTTCTACCGACGTATTCAAAAGAATGAAGTCAAAGAGGCTCTTAAATATATGAAGGGTGGTAAATCGGTAGGACCAGATAATATTCGTGTAGAAGTTTGGAAAATACTAGGAGAAATAGGAATCACTTGGCTCATAAGACTATTTAATGAAATATGGAAAAACCAAAAGATGCTCGAGGAATGGAGAGCAAGTACACTTATACCCGTATATAAGAACAAGGGAGACATTCAAAATTGTGCGAATTATCGAGGTATCAAGTTAATGAGTCATACTATGAAATTACAACAACAACAACAACTAAGCCTTTTTCCATACTAGACGGGGTCGACTACATGAATTCTTTGTTTCCACAGATCCCTATTGTGTGCCATGTTGGCAGTTAAATGTCATACTATGAAATTATGGGAAAGAATTATATTGAACGTAGGTTAAGACAAGTATCAAGTACAACAGAGAACCAATTTGGATTCATGCCAGGCAAATCTACTATTGAAGCGATTCACCTTTTGAGACGTCTTATAGAACATTTTAGAGCAAAAGAGAAAGACCTTCACATGATATTTATTGATCTAGAAAAAGCTTATGATAGGGTACCGAGGGAGGTTCTTTAGAGAACTTTGGAAAAAAGAGGTATCCATTTGACATATATTAACCTTATAAGAGATATGTATGATGGTGCAAAAACATGTGAGGACCCATGAAGGAACGACTGACTTCTTTGAAGTTAATATTGGGTTACATCAAGGATCAACTTTAAGTCCATACTTATTTATAATGGTGATGGATGAGTTAACAAAACATATTCAAGATGAAGTACCTTGGTGTATGTTATTTGCTGATGACATTGTATTAGTGGAGGAGTCAAAGGAAAAAGTTAATAGAAAATTGGAACTATGGAGAGAAACATTAGAAAGCAAAGGCCTCCGACTTAGTAGAACAAAGACAGAATATATGAAATGTAAGTTTGATCATTTGGTTACTTCAGAGGACATAGAAAATAAAATTTGGCACACATTGCATTCCCCAAAAGGAAAGTTTTAAATACCTAGGGTCAATTTTTGAGAGTGATGGAAGAATTGATGGAGATGTTACACATAGAATTAATGCTGGTTGGTTAAAATGGAGAGGAGCATCAGGTATTCTTTGTGATAAGAAGATACCATTAAAATTAAAAGGTAAATATTATAGAGCAGCAATTAGGCCTGCCATGTTTTGTGGTTTTGAGTGTTGGGCAGTTAATCATCAACATGTACAAAAGATGTATGTGACAGAAATGAAGATGTTGAGATGGATGAGTGGTCATACAAGAAAAGACCGTATACATAATGAGGTTATTAGAAACAAATTAGGAGTGGCACCAATAGAGGATAAAATGAGAGAACATCGTTTAAGATGGTTTGGACATATAGAAAGAAGATCAAAAGAAGAACCTATAAGAAGGTTAGAAAAACTAAATTTGGAAAGTATTAAAAGAGGTAGAGGACGACCACAAAAGTGTTGGAAAGAAACAATAAAGAATGATCTAGCTTATTGGGAGTGAACTGCTAACATGACACACGATAGGGATCTGTGGAAACAAAGAATCCATGTAGCCGACCCCGTCTAGTATGGGAAAAGGCTTAGTTGTTGTTGTTGTTGTAATGTAATTTGTAGCATGCCCTCTTTGCCTTGATTTTATTTTGCACTACTTTACTCTACCACCAAGCTTCTTTTTGTGCCGGTACACATCCTTTGCCAGTACACATCCTTTAGATACACCTAACACATCTTTCGCCATTTTCCTAATATGTATAGCCATATTGTTCCACATATCACAGGGTGTACCAACATAATTCTTTCTCGCTTTATTTCCTGAGCATAATAAGAAAAATAATGAGTGAAAAGAGTGGGAAGGAAATGACATCTCAAAAATGTAACCTTTTCTCTTGCAGGACTTAGATCCAACCTTCTCTGGAACTCGTGAATATAGGTTGTTGGCGGTAAGTTGCATCAAACTTGAAAGTGGCTTATTCAGTGCAAATCGTACAATTATTGTTTGCTAGTTTTTCGAAATTTACATCACGATAGTAGTAGTGAAACTCGCTTCTTTATTTTCCTCATGAAGGAAAATCCAATTAAGGTGAAGGAACAGCTTAATTGCAAATTTGCTTGGACAGCTCGTTCTAATTGCAAATTGTGGTGTTTTCCTGTGATGTTTGACGATGTTAAATCCCTTGGATACAAATAAAGCTATTGGTCTCCATCTTCGTAGTACCAAAGTAGTCCTGTGCATGCACATCATACATATATGCCTTTTATATCATTGTGTCAATATAGTTAAATAGAGTATTGACTGTTTTGTATTGCATAGGACCCTTGGAAAACATCACTTCTATTGAAAGCAAAGAATACCCTGAAAGAAAAGGAACTGGAAGAGGAAGACCTTACCAGATCGTCAGTATGGGCCGGTGGCTGAGCTAAAATGGTTGTTGTTGGACTCTTCTTGCTTATGCGTTTATGGTGTTTTGTCCAACTAATCTTGAATTTATGCTTATCTGACCATAAACTTCTTTGTGTGCTCAGAGTGGATTCTCTTCTGTGTTTACTCATTTGATTCTTGAATATATATTTGATCTGTTTGTACTTGGTAGTCTAGGCCCCTGATTTGCAAATAATGAATCTCCCATAAGGGTGCATTTGAGTCGTGGTTCCAAGCAAACTAGACCTCAATTTTTGGTGCTCGCGGTTTATGCATCAAACATGGAACCCGTCACTGGCTGGTTCAATGGGCCCAATTTAGGTGAAAAATGTTAGGCACCAAAAGGAGGTAGGTCACAGGAACTGGACCCATAGGCTTTGCAAGAAAACTCTAGTGCCTCATCTTTTATCGTGTTGCTACCTATGTTGCACGAAACCCAAGCTTTAGTTGTGTTCATGGTTCCTTACAGTCATGGTTACAAGCTTGTATCAGTCTAGGCGTGTGTAGTTTTCATACCAAGCACCTGGCACTATGAATCAAACACAGTTGCCTTACGTTACCCTCTAAAATTATGCTCTGCGTTGCTCGTATCATGAGATTTTGATGTGCCTTCACTCTCTCTCTCTCTCACACACACACATCGTGAGACGGGTAATTATGCGGAGGTGCACTTTTCCGGCACCTGCTTCCCCAATTCCGTTCATATAAGTGCTTGTGGACCTGTTTCGCATTCAGTATCCCACGACTCCATATTGCTTTTATCTTTGGAACACCTTTCCCTTCTCCTTTTTCGTTTCTTGGGATGCAAACTTCATAAAACAATTCATGTATGAAAGAGATGATCTAGAACGCTCGTTCTTTCAAGAGGATAGACAAACGGGCATCAAAACAAGCACAAAACTGAGGTCTACTTGTTCTGTAAATGAAACCATGGGCTCAGTGCGGACTTCCCTCTATTCAAAGAGGACCAGGGTTTAGTGCAGGCACCTGGGTGCCCTCTTGAAGGCCAGGTTCTTTGCTTTTTTCTCAAGGGTAACAAGTTTTGCTTATTAGAGAAGAAACTTCATTTATTGTGGTCTAGTGCCGAACTTAAACAACGGCAGCTTACCTTATGAAATCTTCATTTACTCTCTAAAAATCAAGGTTTCCTAAGACGAAATGATCTGTGGTCAGGTTTCTTTAAGATCCATCTCTGTCAGCCAAAAATACTAAAGCATTAGAGAATGTCTGCTGCTCCGTGCAATCTGGATAGGTTTTCGAGAATTCGCTTGAGAATAAGAGTTCCTTGATACTTTGGGAGCCGAAAAGGTTCATTTCGAGGATTCTTACAAGTTGAACAGAACAGAACGAAACTGGATTCTTACATGTCTCTTTGATCGTGGGTTAAATTCCTTGTCATCATAGCAAAGTTAGCATTCAACTTTCACATGTCATGCTTGTTGTTCGCCGTGCATGATGAAATCAAGAGTACAAGCAAAACAAAGTGAAACCAAGCTAATTCATACTTAGATATGCCGATATTAAATCCTTGCATCTTAGCTCACCTGGCTAGGGGGTCAACTTGGGAGTTGAAGTTCATGAGTTCGATACTCAGGGTCATGCATCTGGCTCCGGCCTTCGCATTACACTGAAAAGATGAAGGGCAGTAGCGAACCCACAGTGAGCCAAGGTGGGTGTACACCCATCCAAATTTTAGAAAATTGATGAAAAGTTATAGCCCATGGTTAAATCCTTAGACTATACACCCTACCTTCAAAGATTTTCAAGATTCGCCACTGATTAAGGATGCTCGAGAAATGGAGCGTGTCATATTATGGTCATCGTTTCACTAATTCGATTCGAACTTGGTTGTTCAGCTAGCTTGTCCATTTGAGTTGAAAGTACGAGCTAAAGACACGAACATGAACAATAAATACAAGCTCGCGAACGAGCCACAAGCAGTGCCTGTTGGGTTGGTGCAGCTCGTTTTACCAGCCATATATGTAAGATGGATGGATGGCTAGCAAGTCCCAAGTAACAACCGACCTTTCTTCCCCATGAAACAAGGTTAACCCTACAAACCTCAACAAAACCTCCTTATTTTTGTCTCCTCCTCTTCTTTCTCCCTCTTGTGGCAACCTTCTCTCTCTCATATAACAAATTAATTCCAACAGACTTTCTTTTTTGACAAATTGGCACCTTACCATCTATTTGTTCTGGGCCTTTCTTTCTTTCTTCTTCTTCCTCTTTTTCTCTCTCTCGGAGAAAGTCTGATGAGATGTGATTGAGAGAGGTACATTATGGCGCCACTTTGCTGTTTGATGTGCAATAACAAATCAAGCAGCACGGTGGCCCCGACGAGCCCCAGCCAACCTCCCTCGCCCACCCCACCCGTCATGGCCCAAACCTCACCTAAGCCTCTCAATAACAAGATCACCCTCATCCAACCCTGTGAAAAGAAGCGACACAAATCAATCAAAATGTTCAAACTCTTCCGATCCGTTTTCCGATCCTTCCCTATCATCACACCGGGTTGCCCTCTGCCTGCATTACTAAAGAGCGGCCCGTCTCATTCCGATTCACATATCAATGGCACCCGAGTCACCGGTACGCTCTTCGGGTACCACAAGGGCCGAGTCAGCCTAGCCATTCAGGATGGCCCAAAATGCCTACCTGATGTGGTCATTGAGCTGCCCATGCAAACAAATGTGCTGCTCAAGGAGATGTCATCTGGGCTCGTTCGCGTCACCCTCGAGTGTGACAAGTCACCTGATCCGGGAAAATTGCTCGACGAGCAAGTATGGACCATGTCCTGCAACGGCAAGAAGGTCGGGTTCAGCGTGAGACGTGAGCCAACCAAAGAGGACCTCAATGTGATGCAACTACTCCAGGCTGTGTCAATGGGTGCAGGTGTGCTGCCGAGCTCAGCGAACTGCGGCTCATCCAGCTCGAGCGAGGGTGATGGTCAGGATGCTGAGGTAGCCTACATGCGATCGCCCTTCGAGCGAGCCGTGGGCTCAAAGGACTCCGAGGCCTTTCACATGCTCAATCCTGATGGTAGTAATGGACCAGAGCTTAGCATATTTTTAGTTAGGATATGAAGTTGGTCCGCCAACCTTAAGTGTGCTCAAGGCGGTTCGACTAAGGGTGTTTAACTCTGTCATATAACATGTACATTGGTACCTCAAAATTTTTAATATTTTTTTTTCCTTTTGGTTTCTTTTCCTCATTTAAACCTACATAAATCATATTTCTTCAAAAGGACAAATTTCTCCAACTAGCCGCCGACTAAATACTCACATGTAAATGCACATGCACAAAATCAATTTTGTGCCTTGTTGTTTAGCAATTGTACTATTGGATCCATCCACTACTAATGTTGTTCGCTTTGGGGTACGAGTACAATAATATTTTTCATCATTTTTTTTAATCTTTAATTTTTTAAGTTTTGTTCTCTTAGACAACTTCTCATTCTAGACATTGCTTGATCATCACCATCAGTAAGATCAATGAGATGATATTAATCAAGACATCTATCCCTCATCATATTTAATGCACTCATGTGTATTAAATGATATCGATCATCGTATCGATGTTGATGAATGACTCAATATGCATCGATCACACGAACTACCCATATCATCTAATAGAGTATAGCATTATAGGGTATCAAGCAACTCTAGGTTTTTCATATATATTATATATGTGAAACTTTGAGATCACCGTTTGAGTTTTGAAATTTACTTTTTGTAGGATGCATTTAATGTACCTTGTATTATTTATGCCAACAATCGAACAAATGTGTGAGCGTATGGACTAAGTCTCTCTCTCTCTCTCTATATATATATATATATATATATATAAACTTTGGATGAAACTTATCTCTACAGTTTCTTATTTTTCATGAAAGAAGAAACTATAAGGAAAGCACCTGTATTCCACAGTTTCTTAGTTGCTTGAGTTAATTTCATCGAGATACTTTGGTGTATGTTATTCATAAAAATCATAATATGTTAGCACATGAAACAAAGAAAGAATTGTGACGAAGAAATTAAATTATGAAAAAAACTTTAATTAACAGACTTTGGACTCCTGGTGGAGTAGTGTTATTATGAAAAATCATAATATGTTAGCAGAGAGGTTTCCGCATAGCTATAAGGAGGGGTCCAAGGGCTCCTGGTGTTTCAAAGGGCCAGCATCCTCAAACAAGCTAAAACTCCCTTCAGAAACAAGATGAATTGTCTTTGGTTTTCTCGTTAAATTTCGCTATTTGTTTCCTCTCTTGTAGGTCTTTCAGCGAGGAGCTTTTGATGGTTGGTCCAAAATTACAGTGTTCATCTAAGAGGTTGGGTTTCTGGTTGTATGAATCATGTTATATATCTACATGTAAGATTCCAATACAATAAATGAACTTGTTTTGTGGTATTCATCTAAATCCCTAAGGCCATGGTAAAGATCCTAACTGGGATACCCAGCCACTTGGTACTGGCACTGAAAGAAGATGGCCGGAATTGGGAATATGACGGGTATGGTAGATCACAATGACAACCAAGACTCTGCAGCTTGACTTAACTTAGAAAGGTCTTTAAGACCCCCGCTCTCTCTCTCTCTCTCTATATATATATAACTCATCCCACTTACATGAGTGAGAAGGGTCAGTTATATAATCTAAACTTTAAAAGTTTTTGAAAATATATAAAAGATAAATTCTTATACTCGCGTTTAAAAAAAATAATGATAAATAAAAATTGTCGAAATGATTTAATTATATATATATATATATAAGTAATTGAATCCTACACCCTATGACACTTCATGTTGAAAAGCAAAAGGTGGCATTGAGTGTGTATAGGTTATATATACCTTCTCATACCAAACTCTAGTTTGTGTTATAGGTGCGATGACACTTATAACATAGATTGAGTCCATCGTCAACATCGACACAAGGATCAATGTTATTTGATTATATAAAAAAGAGGATGAGAGTTGTTTGACAGATATTGCTTGATCATCGTCATCATCTGCACAAGGTGCTTATCTCGCATCGTATTTAATGTGTTTACATGCATCACATGACATCGATAGCTTGTGTTAATGTTCATGACAAACTTGATCCGTGTCATATGTACAATCATATGAATGACACCGTCTAATAGAATCTGACATGAAGGTGTGACGGTGTCTACCAACTCTCAGTTTTTCATATATATATTTTGAGCATCTTAACTATTTGAAGATGAATGCCATTCGCATCTAGGGAAATATTGAAATGAGTGGCTGTTATATGTTGAGAAAGCATGGCTCGGAGAGATTCATAACCATTCTAAAGCTGTATGGGCTTTTCTGCAGTTTTAGCCTTCAATATGGATTCAATGTACTTCAGTTGCTTTTGCCATGTCCCAACCTGCGCCTGTTTTCATCTCAAACAAAATGAGCAAGTCTGCTTGGTAGCAGACGGGGTGCAACAAATAACCTAGGTCTAACTCTCATGGCGCTGTTCTGTCATAGCTTATATGGTGAGACATGTAAGGCAGGGAATTCCGTGCCTCCGGCCGGATTTCACCGGGAAGAGGGTTCCTCGCCATATAACAACCATAAATCGATGCTCATTGACCCTGTCCTCCGGTCATTTAAACTAAGGACATCATGTGCTTGATATTCATCCTGGCGTATCCTTTGCCATAAGGTAGTTTGAATCAGAGAGGACACAAGTTCTGGTATGCAGGCGATCGGTGCTACCGAATGCAAGGAAACTTTTATACAAATCAAGAGTGAGTGGCTAAAGGGCGACCATCTTAAAATAATTCTGAGTTGATGATCATGAGCATCGGGGAGTCAGCAGGTCACTACTACAAAAGTTCATACTTAGAGGTGTTTTTAACAATGTTATAAAAATTGTATCGTATCATACAATAAGATACAATTTTATAGTATCGTACGAGTATACAGTATTATAGGGGCACATATCGTAATAAGCAATTTATCGTGCCATATCGTACGATATGGAAATGTATCGTACATTACAATACACTTCTTATTGTATGAGCCAACGCTGATCTTTTGGGTATAAATTATGAAAATCCGAAGTTATAAAAATCATTTTTGCTTCTTCTTAAACATTTTTTTCATGCCATTCACTTGCTCTTAGATCCTCTTCTTATCCTTTTTCTTATTGATTTTGTGATTTATTCATAAGATTCTCAAGTGTTTCACCCACTCCTACTCCTCATCTTTAGGGTTTTTATCAAATCCATGACATACCTCTTTTCTTTTGTATTCTATCATATTTTTTACTTAAAAAACTTACGAGTTTTATAGATTTCGTAATTCTTAACCTGTAAAAAGCTTTTTTCTTCTTCTTGATTGTCCTCTCTTGTTTTAATGTGTTCCAATCGAGTTGATTCGATATGAAAATATTACATCCCGGTGTATGAAGGCAATAGACTTGTGAAAAAGTGAATGTTTTGTAATACAGTAAAACATGATGGTATTTTTCATATGAAACACCACCTTGTGGGAACCAAGAAGTATGCTAGTGAATGCCCTCGGGTTCTCAAAACAGTGAAGTACGAGATTGAGTAGGTATTGAAGGTTTCGAAGGAGAAGAAGATATTAAGAGTGAGAGAGAGGTCAAAAATAGGTGGTTGGGATATGTCTCAACCATTTGAAGATGTTTCTGAAGGCATGTATGGTGATGAATTTCATTGTACAACTGAAATGAAAGAAGAGATAGCTGAACAGAAGAGGAGAATGTGAGAAAAGAGAAAAAATGTAGGTTCTGGTGGTAGTAGTAGTGGAGTTGGCTCTTGATTCACTACAAGAGCTCCTATTCGCCCAATTCTTTTGAGAGGTAATAGAGGAGGAGCCAAAACTAGATGTAGTGAGATGCCTTCATTTTTTTCCCATATACGACTCTTGAAGCTCAATAAGGCATTAGATCAGCTGTGGTTTCAAATAAGATAATTGAGAAAGTATATTTGAAGTGTGTTAATTTTGTTTATGAAAATTGTCTCCCTTTCAATGTTGCAAACTCTTTTTTTTTAAAGTATGACATATGCTATTGTCATCGTGGGATTATATTATAGAGTCCCTACTTATCATGATTTGATGGGCACATTATTGCATAAATGAGTTGATATTGTTAATGCATTGAGTTCTGAATTTAGGAAGTTGTGGAAGTACATGAGATATTCTATTATAGCTCATAGTTAAACATATGGTCAGCGTAAGTCTTTGGTAAACTTTCTAGTCTATTGTCTCAAAAGGGCACTATTTTTGAAATCATATGATTTATCCCATATTGATAAAATTAGAGATAATTTACTCCATATTTCGAAAAAGTTGTTAAGGAAGTAGGTGTTTCAAATGTTGTTCAATTCATTACTGATACTGGAGCATGCTCAACTGGATGATTTCGTATACATTGCTTATAACATGAAATTAAGGCGAATGTAATAATTTTAAAATATGTATTATTTGTTGTTGCCTAGTTCTTTCTTAATCTTATTAATAATGAATGATTGATTTTACTATATTGCATTTGACATTCTTTATAATTTGAATATTCTTTTTTTACAAACAAATGGCCTGTCCCAAACCCGAATAAAGGAAGAGGGTTGCATTAGGCTTCAGACAACCAATGTAAAATTTTATCGGACTTATCATGGATTCTAAAAAAAAAGAATCCATTTAGCCGACCCCATCTAGTACGGGAAAAGGCTTAATTGTTGTTGTTGTATTCTTTTTTACAAGCAAATGCAAAAGATGCAAGAAGGGCAAGGAAGGTGCCATGTGACCCATTGAGCTACGAAAATATTGATATTCTTGATGATTGTGTTGAAGAGAAAGAATTCTCTATCAATTTAGAGGATGAAAACAGGAGGACATTCAAAGCCGAAGCAGAACTTAGAGTTGGAGATGATGAAAATGAAGGTGTTGGATGAGCAAATCCAACTGTGGGGGAGAAAGAGGGAGGAGATGATAATGATGGTTGTGATCCTGACTATGTTGATTATAATGCTTTTGTTGATTATGATCAACGTTGTGGATGATTGTAATTTGTTTTAACTTTTATTTGTAACTTTGAAACGTTCTTATCTTGAATCTCTTGATGATTATAAGTTGTAACTTTGTTGTTTATTAATTAAAGTTAAACCCCAAATAAACTATTCAATATTCACATTATGGTATGGATGCTTATGGCCTTATTCGTTATGAGATGTTTTGTTATGGTATGGATGCTTATTCATTGTGTTATATAGATATTGTTCATTAATTTCAATTTTTGTACTTTTTTTATTTTTTAATACAAAAAATAAAAATTTACACCATATTGTACAGGCGTATCAGTGATACAGGCACCAATACAATTTTTACAATATTGGTTTTTAGTGGCTATGTGGCCCTTTGTGCATCATAATAATGGGTCATTCAACAATAATTTGGTGTTATCATTTATACATTTTTTTACTAAATATATACTTTTTTATATGATTTTTTCAAAACTATCATTTTTCATTTGTTTCCTCGTTCATTCTCTCATTGGGAACATCATTTTCTCGAAAAAAAAAAATACTTAAAGCACATCATCCTTCAAAAAATGATGTATTTATTATTTTAATATGACACATCTTAAATACGTTTTATCATGTTTAAAATAAAGATGCATTGACAACACGCTGTTCCTCAAATAGTGAGGTATCATGAGCGGGTTTATCTTTTAAATAAAACATGCTTTAGGTACGTCTCATTGTAGTCACTGATTTTTTCTCTCATATGAAACATTCATCGTGACCGACGATATATAATTCTAGTTTCTATTGACTTTTTGTGAGATTTATATTTAGATTGAGAAGAACAGAGAAAGAAGTTTAAAAAAAATCAGAAAAAAAATGGATAAAGAGAAAAAAATTATTCATGCAAGTTTCAGAAAAAAAGGATTGAAAAAGTGAGATTTATAAATAAACCAAGTGATTAAGAGAGAATAACTAATGCAAAGAGGAAGATCGAGAAAGGTCATCGAGAAGAAAGAAGAAGCCAGTGATTTGAGATTAAAAAAAAGTTGTAATACACTGCAAGATAATAGTAATTATGAAATGATTTGGCATTGTTAGGCATTATGGATAAAGAGAAGCCGCACCTCTCATTGCGGTGGAAGATTTACTCAGATTACTGATATTTAAACAAGGAGATTCACTTTTAGGCCAGAAAATATTGAAGGATCCATCATTTATGACAAAATGAGTGGAATCTTATCCCTTTCATGTTTAATCAAGCTTGCTGAGGCATTTGGGAAACTACAGTTCGCTTAGACAGTGGCAGCTCTCACGCCACCCTCATTCACCAATGGCGACCGATTCTCTAAGTTTCATGACAAATACATTCATAAATTGATTACAATATCGGTCCCACTTGCATTTGTCGATTGCGTGTTTCATGGCTCACCTTATCCTCTCATTTGAAGGCTTGCACCCACAAAAGCGGTGGCCGCAATCAACTATGTAGTTTTCCGTTGTCTCACTATCCACCACAGGAAAGCCTCCAGAAGGAGTAGCTTTGAGCACCAACATGGGAACCTCTTCAACTCACTACTGAAACAAACGAGAGAGTGTAAAGATCATGACGAGCATCTTTCTGACATCTCCCTTAGGGTGCCCAACTGCTCGAGGGTGCGTCTTCAATGGACGAACTTCATGGAAGGTGAGAGCCACTCTCACGTCGGTACAAGAAATCGACTTAAAGGCCCTCGAGTCTGCTATCGGAGCAGTGAGTCTTTCTTAATCTTTGGTTTCCTTTTCTCTGTTTCTTGTAGAAATCAGACGGTTCATTGATTAGTCTTACGTGAAAATAGTTTCCCGTGGCTTGTTTTGTAGTCGAACTTCTGTTGTTCACCGTAGGCAAGTATAAGCCTTTTCCTCGCGTTGGTGGTCACGATGAAAGCTATTGCTAGTTAGCTTAAGTAGTTCCAAGTTTTTCCGTAGATAGTAAATAATCAAATGAATTATTGGCTGCTGATTTCACAAATCATCAGAACAGATCTTCAGCGTTCACACTGCAATCCAACTCTAGGGCATCTATGCAGTTTATCCCCACTAAGATTGAGTTTCACTTTAGGAACATTTCCATGTTTCCAGCCATAAGTTGCTCTCTTCAGGAGATTTATGTTGCTTATGACTAAAGATTTTTACAGGAAAGTGTGGTGGGATGGTCTTGGCAATGCGAAAAGATTTGCAATGCAATATTTCAATACCAATAGCGGTGGTTGTCGCCAAAACCAGGAATTGACCACATCATTGATGCATTAGGGTGTTTGCAAATGAAAAAGGCTCCCAAGCAGGTTCTAGTTTTGATAACCAAAACCATGACCACGAACATGGCTCAGAGTCATGGTATGATAATCTCCATTACCATTCTGAACTGCTAAACATCTCTGTCCATAAATATATGTCAAATATCTTAAGTGATGCCTGAACGTGTTTGGTTTTGATGATTAGGACTGCTTGCATTCTATTTTCCTTTCATGCTAGTAATTTGTGCATATGTTGTTTGATACACTTAGTGTTATGATTGTGGCAGAAGGATAGTGATGCCGTAAGAAGTGCACTTGATCAGTTGCGTGATGGTGGCTGGGCAATGAAATGGAACTCACAACCTTATGTATCGCGTCGGCCAGTAAGTTCTCCACCATAGGGTCATGTCTTTCTAATGAAACTCAAACTAGTGGTTATGTCCACCAACCATTTGAAATAGTCACACTGATGCCATATGCCTAATGCATGTCTATTTGTTGTTTTTCGTTTATTATACCATATCACCAAAACTGCTCCTTGGTTGCCCTGCAAGACAAGATTTATTCAAATAATGTGCTTGGGTTTCAATACTTCGGTTTACAGTACTGGTAGAATTAACTCTGGCTGTTCTTTTGCTTGTTTGCATGTTCTTATTGTCTATTCATCATAGTACTGCAAATATACTACATGAGATAGCTATACGACTCCATAGCCACACAAACAACACTGCTGTCACATAGTTGCAGTTGCTTGACTGGTGTAACAGTTATGCCAGGGAAGGTTCTGGGTCAGCCCACATTAAATTCCACCCATGTAAGGGATCACCCTTGCATGGCCGGTCCCAAGCCTAGATAAAGGAGGAGGGTTGTGTTAGGCTTCCGACAGCCAGCATAAAACTTGGTCGGACTTACGGTGGATTCTACAAAAAAAAAACAAAGAATCCATGTAGCCAACCCCATCTAGTATGAGAAAAGGCTTAGTTATAGTAGATTGGTAAATAAGAGGAAATCATGTGAACATCGAAAATCAATCAAAGAGAGACAAAATAGAAGTCGTGTTACCAAAAAATCCAGCAAAATGGGGAACAAATGAAAGACCACCCACATTACAATGCTAAAAACAGAAAACAGCTCACATTTAAATGTGTGAATCCTAAAGGGTGTATTTTATAAATGGGAAATTATTCGATTTTATAGATGATAAGTTACATAAATTTTCTTGCAGACGTCCCTGCGTGAGCTAACGACTCTTGGCATGAAAAATGCAGAAAACCTTGCGATACCCAGTGTCCGGAATGATGTATGTTCAGAGCTTATATTTTGTCTGTTTGGATGTGTATATATCCAAGATTTTTCTTAGACAAATAGAATCCTGATAGCTCCATGATACAGGCAGCTTTTCTCTTCACAGTGGTGGGGACTACAAGCTTCCTTGCTGTGCTTGCTGGACAGCTTCCTGGGGTAAATTCTCAAGACTGTCAAATGAATCTTTATTAAATATGTTACACAGTAGTCAAAGGTGTAGTAGTTCTTGTAGCAGCGCTCCTTATATCATGTTAACAATCAAAATATGATTGAATATAAAAATCTTTATTTGATGGGGCTTCTTCCTGTACATATGAATTCCATTGGACTCAAGTGATACATTGAAAGAATCTTTTTAGTCTCCTAATATCGATAGGATGATTGTTTTGCCCTTGTATTCATGAAACCAAAAGAGAGTACTTGGTTCCTTCGTCCTCCCAGTAACTAAAAAGTGTATCATGCTTGACTCTAGTTGGAGTTCATGGTGGTGGAGGAACTGAATTGCAAAAAGGGAATTCTAGTTGCAAGATATCAAATGAAATAGTAGCTGAAATTAAGATCTCATTCAAAGGGAAAGATATCAAATATACGGAATAGCACCCTAAATTGTTCCTACCTTTTACCATGGCCAAAGATACGAGCATGTAATTTTGAAGTCTATGTGAAAAAGAATTATTGTCTTAGACTGCTTTCTACAACAACAACTTAGCCTTTTTCCATACTAGATGGGGTCAGTTACATGGATTTTTTGTTTCCATAGAGCTCGATCATGTGTCATGCTAATCGTTAACTCAACATAAGATAAATCATGGTTTATTATTTCCTTCCAACACTTTTGTGGTATTTTTCTTCCTCTTAACATTTTCACAATCTAGTTTCTCATACCTTTTTACAGAAGCTTTGTTTAATCTTCTTTCAACGTGCCCGAACCATCTTAAACGATTTTCTCTCATTTGCCATCTATTAGTGAAACTTCGCCTATGTAAGGAATCACCATTGCATGGCCGGTCCCAAGCTCGGAAAAAGGAGGTGGCAGTAATATATTACAGAAGCTTTGTAATATATTTCTCATAATCTTATTATGTATACGGTCTTTCCCTGTGCGGCTACTCAATCTGTACTGAAGTCGATGCTTTAATGTAGCAGCGAAAGTTTGAAGAATACATATCACCACAAAGTAACAATGTCAAAACCGTAGAAAAGGCCATAGCCGGGTGCAACGAAGGCACACCGAAAGAGTAATGAACACAAAGCCTTAGAAAATGCTATAGCTAAGTGAAACGAAGGCACACCAAATGAATACAAATGATCTTTATTTATTAGCCACTAAAAACCTTATATTTACAATGGAGTTTAGGAGTATTTATAGAGAGGAGAAGAGGAGAAGAGGAGAAGAGTGAGAGGAATAAAAAGAAGGAAGGCCAACAAGCCAACCAACCCTTTTGGCTAGGTGCAGCGGCTCCATGGCCAGACAAAGGACATGACCCAAATGGCCCTGGTGCCTTCGGGTCCTGTCATATATAATTAATTATATATGTACAAAATTACATAAAAAGGAAAAATTACATTTAGCACCCTCCTCAAACTGTTGGTACCATGACCAAAAGTTTACTAACTAGGAGCTGAACACCGTTTATTTGTTGTAGAAGTAATTAGGAGGACAATGTATATGGTCAATCATGCACAGTAACAACTTCATGGGTTTGTAATATCATTTATAGCCACGAAAACATCCTTATGCTTCTTTCTTTACATCTTTTTTTCAATTAATATCCATACTTTACATCTTTTCTGAAAACATAACATAAAAGCCAGACATTAGTTCTACATTATGGCAATTCTATACTTTTAATGCAAAACAAACCTAAGCAAAACCTTTTTCAAATAAATAACAACTTATTGATCATCTAAGTAAGATTGTCTATAACAAATAATTTCATAAATCACTATAATATAACTAAAGGCCTTGGTATACCACACAAACTTTAAGCCTAAGACCCGAGTTTTAAGGATGAAACTCGAACTCAACCAAATCAAACAAGACCCAAGGCCGATAAGTCATAATTTCAAACATGATTCCATGATTCCAAGAATAAGACAATCTTTCTAGATGATCAAAAACAAGTTTGAAAATATCATTCTTAAAGAATCTTTTTCACATAAAACAAGAATTCTTGCAAATACTTTGAAACAAATTCATGAAGATAGTAATGATTGCATTTTCAACATTGACTAGTCTCAACCAATAGCCAACATAATCACCTTAATCACAAAGGTCTTCAACAAAAAGCCAACAATACAGAGGCATTAATCATATAAAATTATAACTTTAAAGAGCATAAGTTATCAAACAACAATAAGTGCATCTTCAAGCAATGTTTAAGTTCCATCAAAAGGCCAACGACGTGAAGCACCTTAATCACAAAGGTCTTCAACAAACGACCAACAACATGAATCTTAATCATGCCAAGAGATGCAACTTATTGTTTAAAGCACACTTTTGATCCAATAAACAAATTTGGAAAGCATACAAAAATTTCAATACATTTTTCTTAAGCCAACTTAGATCAAATGGTCAGATATGTTTATTATCTGAGCAATACACTTATTATGCAAACACAATCTATACTTAGAATCGAAAATTAATAGTGTTAATACTAGTGAGCATATAACTCAAAAATTGCATGAAGAGCTCAAAATAGATCCCCGATCACATTAATAAACACAATTTATATATATATATATATCACAATTTTTCCTTAAAAATGATACTTTATTGATACAAAAAGTTCTACATGACCTACATGATAATGTACACTTGGAATTAATTTCATAAGAAAACAATAAGTCATAAGTCATAAATATTTAAAAGCTAGGAGATCTTCTCACATATGCAATTATCAGGTAATCATACGTACAAATGGCTATACACCCGATAATATTTTGTAGAACGATTTATATATCATAATTTTTCACTAGTAAGATAAATCAAGATAGCAAGAAACCATTAATTAGTGCAGATTATCTCAAAATGAACTAATCAAACATATACTCTAATTTATGGCAAATCATATAATACTAATTCCAAAAGGAATTTTAGAAGAGATAAATGGATTTTAGAATTTTGTCTATGAAAATTAACATGAATAAAATCGCCAATATAGGTCTTAAGATATATGGAAGAAGCCTTTGGAACAAAGAAAACATCTATATCGTTATAATAGAGAAAATAATTTCCAAAAGGAACTCTTCTTGTTGAAAAGAATCACATGATTTATATAAGATTGGTTTAAAAACTTAACACGATCAAACTACATCAAAGGCTACAATGTCTAACACGAAGGCTTTCCAAGAAAAGTATGATGTCCTTCTACACAAAACCTTGAATACAAAACTTCAAGTTTTGAAGCTTTTAAGATAAAGTCTTAAAACACACCTGAAAAAGGCCAAAGCTTAAAATTTCAAAATGTGAAATCGGAAGAACATGTCTTACTTATATATTTTAAGACTACAACAAATCAGATATACTAAGTGTCAAGAATTAAGCAACAAGAACGGCTTGAAAACTTGTATATCACCAAGGATATACATTAAGCAATCATGCATGTTTATTTTGAAAAGGATGGTGTTGCTAAAATAAATGATAACAACTATCAACAACAACCAAAATTAATTGAGATGTAAGGATTTTTAGAAATGATGGATTGAATACAACATGATTACTATTAAGAATTTAAGAATATTCAAAGAAACTTGTCTTATTTGAAGACTTCATTCTTTTCTTTCAATTTCCAAAATAAACAAATATTTCGAAGTTACCTTGACTTCGAAATATAAAATGTCAAGAGTTGTGAATTTCCTCAAGTTGGCATGCTTCCCGATGTGCATGATTTGTTCGAAACGAGGCTATGATACGATGTAATGAAGTTGATGCTTCAATGTAGCAGCGGAAGTTTGAAGAATACATATCACCACAAAGTAACAATGTCAAAACCTTAAAAAAAGCTATAGCTGAGTGCAACGAAGGCACACCGAAAGAGTAATGAACAGAAGGGTCAGTGCCAGGCTGCCAGCCCCAACGGCTAACTGGACTAGCCATTGGGGCTGGTACTGGCCCTTGTGGCCAGGTGCCAGCAGCCCCATGGTCAGACAAAGGACAGGACCCAAATAGCCTTGGTTCCTTCAGGTCCTATCATATATATAATTAAATATATAATTTAATTATATATACAAAATTACATAAAATAGGAAAAATTACATTTAATATCTCAACATAATTTTTGCCAAAAATATCTTTTTATACATTTTGATGATAAACTGTTCAATACTTAGAACCATACAACACAACAGGTCTAATTGCTGCTATATAATATTTACCTTTCAACTTTAATGGTATCTTCTTGTCACATCTTGGACTGTTTTTCATTTGTGAGCAATATCATAGTGAGATGACTTGTTATTAATCTCGGTTGTTCCGGTTGAAGAAACATGATCTTGAAACAGGATGGAACGTTACAATTAGGAAATATTAGAAATATCTTTTCTCTTTTCTGTATTATTCTCAATTTTTTCTTTGTTGTTTTTGGTCCGGCAACTAGCTGTTGCAGCAGCTAGCTCAACTAGCTGTTATCGGATAGTATAGCTAACCATTGGGCTGGCTACTCCAGCATCTTCTCTCATTCATCTCTCCCCCCTCTTCTCTATGTATATTGAGGATTCTCCCCTTGTGTAGTAATCCACTCTTGAGAATATTGTGAGCTGCTCATCATTGAAATAGAAGTTCTAGTTTTTGTTATCTTAGCATATTTTACCTTTGGCATTAATTATGACTTCCGTGTAAATTTGATACACTTTAACAGTCTTCTTTGTGTATTTTGATCTTAGCAATACCAAGCAAACTATATTTAGTACTAAATTCTTTCATGGAAAACATGGATTTAAGAACCGCATACATACAAAAGGTAACAGACTCTAACAAGAAAAAATAAACACATCCATTGTGACCAATGGATGACAACTAGACAAAGAATATACTTGTGCATGTAAACCCCTAATCTTGCAGAGCTAGAATTCAAAACAATTACAATATATCAGCTGCAAGCAAACCTCCTTAGCATTTGAGCACCTTTGTTAGTTTAGTTGTAAACAGATTATTTGTCAAAAGAACCATCAAGCAAGGGTTATCATTCCCTACAGTATAGCCTTGTATTTGGAATAGCAGTTTAACTCATCAGCCAAAATTAGATCCTGATAAACTTTTTTTATATTAATTTAGCATTCCTTTTCCTAATCCGAAGAGGTTCAACCCGATGAAAACTAAAACTATAAAAGCATAGAGAACTGAAAACAATATGTATGGTCTTCTTTAGGAGGAAAAATCAAAGTTTTCTGCATCTTGTGGTTTTCCCTTCATCTTTGTTGACATGTTTTTCTCTTCTTTGTAATTGGTAAATATCAACTTACTTTGATGTTCTAGAGGTATGCTTGTTGTTGATGTTGTCTCACCTCATGGTTTGAAGTCCATCTGATTCGTATTTGTTATGTGAGTTCACCTAATGCCATTTAGTTCTTTGGAAGAATGATTATTCACGTTTCCTAAAAAATGCAAAAGAGCTTTCGTGCTTATTACAGGTATCTACACTTTCCATCTCTAAGTCATCCTTGGATTTTACAGGATTGGGGTTTTTTTGTGCCGTACTTGATAGGTAGCATTTCATTGGTCGTTTTGGCAGTGGGAAGCATTGCCCCTGGGTAAATTATTTCAGAACATATCTTTGCAGCTTATTATTTTATGAATTCACGATGTATCACATTCTTTATGCATTTTATTCTGATGAAAAGTATGAGGAACTGCCCATTCTAAGTTCTTACAGAATAGTGTATTATCCAGAAATAAGCTTTATGACATTATTGAAGTTTAAAATCAATTCCCGCAAGTCCATTTCTGAGTTGTAGGGCAACACAAGAACTTCCTAGGAGATCACTTTTCCTAGTTCTGTTCTTGCTCAAGCACACTTCAGTCTGGAGTTTTTATTGAATCTGATGCATTAGTGTTATAAAGTATTAAAGATCACACCTCCCTGTAAAATATCCTTTGAAGTTTATGCTGTCTATCCTTAAAAGATGCCTCCATTTTCTGGGGTTGTGTCCGACCATACAAGAGTGAACCCTCATCATAGGCAGAGTTAGAATCTTCACCATCCAAAAGAAAAAGTAAAAAGAACTGATGAGCAGCTTAGACTACACACTTAGTTTGTAAGATGGCTTGGATTCTAGCTGGTTGACATGTACAAATTAGAAATGCCCATTTCTGAGTTGCTTGGTGTTTCTTAAGAATAGAAACATTAAGCCTTGCAATTCAGATAACTCTTTGCTATGACACCTTTGAGCTCCAAGCCTGGTTGTATATCTTTAGAGTTGGCAGGAAATATAGATCATTCATATCACAACAGTCTGTGGTAATGACTTTGACAACTTGCTCGAATGAAGATTTCTTTCTAGTAGTGATGACTGTTTGATGGATGCATATCTATTTCTGCAGACTTCTTCAAGCTGGTATCGATGGATTTTCATCATTTTTTCCCGATTATCAGGAGAGGATCTCTAGACATGAAGCTGCCCATTTTTTAGGTAAAGTTTCTCCTTGCAGTTGTCCCACACCAAAGGACTTTTCTTTTTACGATCTTATTCTTACCCACCAATACACCACAAACCAAGACAAGCACTAGATGCTAATAGTCTGTAGGGATTCCACTTTCAATTTCCACCGTTTGAAGCGTGAGTAAATCAAAAGAGTAGAAACACAGTCGATTATCAATGGGTACCTATTAACTACAGGTGATTACTTTGACATACGATTTTAAAGAAGAAACTCCTCAGCTGCCAGTGCACTTGTATGAAATTCGTGTTGGAAGGATGAAGATTTTCCATCATTTCAAGCAAAGAAGTATTTCCCACTGCCTTTAAGGAACAAAGTGTTATCTATTCTCAAAATCTAGAGAAAGAACTAACTATTTACAGTATTATATTCTAGTAGGCTTGATGCAAATGACACAAAAGAATAAAGACTCATTATTTAACCATCACCAAGTAAGAGGTGAAAAGCACTAATTCTCATCACCATGGAAAATGCATCGTAACATGGCAAGTTTGGATGTGCAACATGACAAGTGTGATGCAAACAAAGAGCATGACAACCTTTATAGTTTCTTAGGAAACACAAAAGGAAATAAATAAAACATGAAAAGAAAATTATCAACAAGCTCACTAATAGGCCATTTTTCTGCAAAATGACAACTCCTCTTTCAAAGGTAACCCTTTTCACAACTGAAATTGAATCTGCAATCAACAGAAATATCTTTAATAATAAAAATAAAGTTAAAGATACAAATAGCGAACATGTATTCCAGAAATGTCAGTGACCTTCTAAAATCCCATGTGTTGCCACAAGTTACCACTTTAAGTCTTTACTCCTGCATATGGCAACATGCCATGTCTTGCCATCTTTTGTGGAACCTCATGTTGTCTGTTTACATTCTACCACAATTCTGTCTCTTATGCCTGGAGAAAAAGAATTGTCATTCTATAGTTATTACAGAAACTGGCACGAGGTATATAACTTGAATGCACTATCGTTGCTTTTTTTTAAATGATGATGTAGCATTACATTGAAGAATGATGTAAATACCATTTATTACACATGCATTGTGTAATAAATGATATGATACTCATTTTCCTTTATTTGATGAATAAAAAAATCAAATGAAAAGCCACAAAATGATAAATAGAAAAGGGAAACATATCAAACTATGGAACAATAGAAATGTAAATATCGTGAGGTATGTTGCACTACACATGGCTAAATGAGCAGAAAAGATATAAGCTTATGATATATGTAGTATCATAGGATACAGATACATACAACATTGGTATTGAACACAACTTACCAGAGCTACAGATTTTTATATGAGAATTGCTCTTGTTTCTTGGATTTGTTTCCATGGTTTGTAAATCATTACTTTACAAAATGCGGAACGAATGCAACAGGTAATCTCATCTTTGATCATTTTAAGTGAGTTCTAAAATAAGAATATGGGAAGCTCATGAGTTTCCACTTGCCTTTTCAGTTGCCTACTTGCTTGGCCGTCCAATCCTTGGTTACTCTCTGGATATTGGTAAAGAACATGTGAATTTGATAGATGAAAAATTGCAGAAGCTGATCTACAGTAGTCAGCTTGACCAGAAGGAGTTAGATAGGTAGAAGCTTGACTGCTCATTATGTTGTCTGGTTTCACTAATTTTCGCTCTTTTTTAGAATCAGTCCATTTTTGACAATATGAGGGTCACTTGATCGCCTAGCCTCTTTCTACTTCAGAAACCATGTTCTCATCTAATTTTGAAAAAATCGTTTGCATTCATGGTGCACCATATACTCAGGGCTTCTGTACTGGGCTTATTTATTTGCATGCGCCAAGTGGCCAAGAGCTATGTGCATCTGGTTTTCTTTTAGCCCATTACGTTTTACTTTCCAAGCTCCTGTTTTTGCAACTTATAACTTTGACACCTCAATGACTCCTTGGCCTATTTTAATCAGTTTTCCATGAGAGAATTTTGTCCCAAATGATGTTTTAGAAAAACAATTTTTGCATAACATAATACTAAGATGAACCCTGAGGCTTGTGTTGTTTGAGTTTGTACTTTCAATTTCACACGGTAAAGTTGCTAGTACTAGTCTAGTTACTTTCCCAGGAGACACGGACACCCCACTAGGGTGCCACACCAGTATGCAACGATGGTGGGCACCTGTAATCCCATGTCTGACTTAGCATAAATCATTTTAAATATCTTTTATCAAAAACTTATAACTTAAAGATAGCTTAGTGCAAAAACTGACCTATAAATACTTTAGTGAAGAATAACTCTTGAAACCTGAGTGTTTCTTCTCTCTCTCTCTCACACACACACACACACACACATATATATATGTGTGTGTGTGTGTGTGTGTGTGTGTGTGTGTGCGTGCATATGGCATGTTGTGTGTGCGTGTGTTAGTATTCTCTTAGATGACATACCTCTTTTAATCATGATCATCTAATCAAGAGTGTTCAATGGTTGAGATTGATGTGGAGAAAAGTAAAACGGGCTTTTATATTGTGGTGATATAAAAGCAAGTACAAGTTGCCTTCTCAATTTTTTGCAACAATCTCAGCTATTGATCGTTTTTTATCGGATGATCATGATTTGGGAGAATATCATCTAGGAGGACCCGAGTATTCCTTCATATATGTATATATATAGAGAGAGTATGCATGTATATGATTGTGTCCCTGCCACTGATAATTTTCAAATTTGTCATATCCTGCACTTGTATGCACACCCTTGGGACATGCTTAAAAGTGTTTACGGATACATGTTGCAATCCCTGGAACCCTGGGATGACAAAATTTGTCAAACACTAGTCTTTTAGATTTCAGCCTTGCAGAAGAAACCAAAAACCGTTTTGTTTGTCCTAAAATATCATTTATCTGAGAACCGATCCTTCAAAAAGCATCTGACTTTAGCTGAACGGTGCATTTGGGTAATGAAAATAATGCAGAAGCAGGAAGGGTTTCATTCTGATTTTCATTTGTGTGGTACAAGACATACAATTTCACTTCTAATTTAGAGTGTACACTTAACGCATGCATCTTTTCAGGTTAGCCATCATATCAATGGCTGGATTGGCAGCTGAGGGTTTAACATATGAAAAAGTTGTAGGACAATCTGCTGATCTTTTCACTCTTCAGGTTGGCTATTCAGCAATTAGGTAGATGCATCTAGAAACATATGATTAATTCGCTTCCTTCTTTGCAGAGATTCATAAATAGGAGCAAGCCACCACTTAGCAAAGAACAACAGCTAAATCTTACTAGATGGGCTGTATGAAAATTCACATTTTAATAGCATCATTTACTGCAACTGTTATTGATTGAATGCATGCTATTTATGTGTTTTCAAATGTGGAAAATTCTCTCAGCAGCTTCAACGGAGTCATTCCAAATTCAATTGACTGTATCCTCTGCGCAGGTTTTATTTGCAGGTTCTCTTTTGAAAAACAACAAAGCAGCTCATGAGGCCCTGATTTCAGCAATGTCTTCAAAGGCTTCTGTTCTTGACTGTGTCAAAGCAATTGAAGCTGCCAAGTAAATCAATCCTAGCAAATGAGGATATCCATAGACGCAAAAGAAAAGATGGCTCAGATACTTGTATCAATATTGTAACATCGCCTTATTTGAAGAGGCCGCATTCATTTACATTTCCAAAGAATATGGCCTACCATATTCTATTCATTCTTTAAAGCGCCATTGGGTTATCATTTATTTCATATGCCAGGATAATAGGTGTTACGAAATTCTGTCTTTACACAAGAAATTCAGTCTTGAGAGAGATGAGATTAGGAGCGGCGGCCATATAACCGCCAGTAATACATAAATGTTTAATATATCGGCTTCTACTAGCTGGACAAATCTCTCTCTCACACATTATAAATGTATAAGACATGATCTAATAATGATAAACTACACTTCCACTTTCAGAAAAAGAAAAATCGCGTACCTATGTTTCCTATAGATGAACAAGACATGATAAATAAAGATGCTATACATGTCTAGCCTTCAGAAACTTTTTTATCCAACCTGTGGAAGTGAGAGTATATAGTTGTATAGATAAGATAACCACGACAGATTTCTGCAAAAAGGTGCGTATAAGGTATATAATTGTAATATATTACATGCAAGTTAATGATCTATAGAAGAGAGTCCTAAGAATCCCATTTAATGCAGTTGAAATTTTATTGGTACCACAGGACATCACTCTTTGTCACTCAACAAGTTACGGGTATAGCAGATGAACCAGTAATTATGGGAGTAGCAAAGGATGAAGAGAAGATCCATCATAAAAGCTTGCTAGAAGTATCACAAGTTACTATAAGTGCCACCATCGTGAAAAATATGGACTCGTAGAGGTACTCTACCCTTGCGCTATGAGGACTATCCTTTACATGGGAGCCCTTATTCCTCGGGTGGCTAAGAACATGGAGGAAGGCAGGCAAAGCTTTCAAGGAGCTTCCAATTGATGTGGTATCCGCAGCAAAGTTAATAATGTAAACTGAAAGGTTCCAGGTGTTCTATAGTTAATGACATCTGACAATATCAACAGTAGTAAGCCGAAGCCTAACATATACATGCAACCGCCCGGCAATTGAACTCGCCACCTGCGAACAGGCAACAGAGAGCCCTTGGCTGCACATTGAAGACTGCTTTGAGAGAGCAGCCCGCAGACACCTTACATTCTTTAAGTAGGGTTACCATCCTTAACTGCATCAGGTCAACGTCAACTGTAGGTGTGCCTAGCTGACCCTAGAATGATGTGCATATGACGGCACCAGACCACGTCATTGAACCCCATGGTTATATAAGAGATTAGGACGGATCATGCTTGTCTATCTGCCTTAATTTTCCTTATTGTCGTGATTTGTGAATATTATCTTTTCTATGTATAAATTACACTTCCTTTATCAGAAAAAATACTCCTCAACTTCTTTGCTTGTACGCAAACTAATAAAACATGATAAATACAATGCACATATATGTCTAAGAATCTCAATAATGTAGTAAAAAGCTTAGAGGTACCAAAGCAAGCCACTCCTCATCACTCTGTAAAAGTTGCAGACGTAGCTGATCAACCAGTAATGAAAAGAGTAGCAGAGGATGAATAGAAGAGTCCATCGAAGTTTGCTTCCTGCAAGAAGTATTACAGTTGCTATGAGTGCGACCATCATGAAGAATATGGACTCATAAAGATACTCTACCCCTTGCTGGACAATGACTGACGCAGGACTCCCCGTCACAAGAGAGACTCTGCTCCTCTGGTGGCCGAGAATGTGGAGGAAGGAAAGCAAAGCATTGAAGGAGCTCCCCACCGATATGGTGTCCGCGATAATGAAGACGATGAAAAGGGCCTTGCCCAAGAACAAAGGCTTGCCGGTCTCCTGATTGGATCCACCAGGGATAGTGTAGAGAGCAGCTGAAGCGACGGTGGCAACTAGTGCAGCAACTACTGAATGAGACATTGCTATGCTGTTAGCCCACTCGTTATCTTGCTTTATAAGTTCACTGTGGCTGCTAATAAATAATTCCATGGCCGTTTCTCCATTGCAGTTTCGGCGGTTTCGGAGCTTCAAAGGTGTGATTTCATCTACAGACTGCAAATTAATGAAACAAAAGGTAAGATAAGGAGTCATGTCTCTCCTACTTATGGTTTCAACTCCTAAGAACATTCTCATGAAGGTCTTCAGTTTGATCCTAGGGTGTGCGTATCTGACAGGGGTCTGCCTCAGCTTGTCAATCCATACTGGAAAAGAAAGTATTGCAGGAGATGTGAATTTACTTAACTTCAGCCATCTGTACTCCCAACGCATAGAAACATTAGTTCTGACTCCATCTTGATTTAGATTGGATGAGAAGCGTGCAGCATGGTGAAGAACGGTGTTCCCACTCTTGTCAATGACGATGACTTGTACTGATGTAAGATTCATATTTTTCAAGAGTTTGAAGATGAGCGGCTGGCGGTTCTTTATAGCTAGGTGCAACAGGTTTTCCGGACTCATTCACATAGTCAATTGCATGAGAGAATTCACATAAATTTTATGCACCATGGAATTTGTGGTAAATGGAGTGGATAATTAAATATGGAAGCGTATAATTAAATATGGAAGAACATTAAGAATCAGGGGGAGACCCTCCAATGGAGGCCACCCCCTCTCTTTCTCTCTTTCTATTAATCACACTCTTAACCCTAATACAAAACATTCATTTGTAAAACAGAAAATGACCAAATTGCCCTTAGTACTACATGCAATTACAATAATATCCAAATATCAGAAAATATAAAACTAACACTAAAAACAGCATATACATATATTTTTCAACACCCCCTTTAAGTTGGGAGTGAGATACTTCGAACTCCAAACTTGCTAAAATATTGGTTATATTTTCACCACGTGTGCATCAATGATCTCTATAAGGCTTCTTTAAATAAACTTAACAATTAAGAACACATGGGTAGTACATGACCCTTCTATAGGTGTCGGTTGCTCCCCCTCTTCCTTCTTTTTCATGAAATGATTAGGCAGCTACACTTTAAAAGTTATGTTTTTTTACTATTGAGAAAGCTGATCTTTTACAGCAAGAGGTACTATCTCTACCATACACACTTCACACGACTTTTTCTGTGCCCCTTCACAAGGCTTTTTATGCGCCCCTTCACAAGGTAGCTATTGCTGGTGTGTTGGTTGAGTACCCTCTCTCTACCACTTAAATAGTAGAATGCACACTTTTACTCGTACTAGTTGGTTTGCCCCCTTCACATGATGATTGTATTCACTTTTTACAACCCTCCTGACTGTTCACTTCAACAACTCAAGGTCTTAATCTTCATGCTTCTTGGTGATACTGACACGTTACATAAGAAACAATACATCTAGCTCTTCTATGATTTTATTTTCAGCATATGTGGTGATAAGAAAAATGACTATCTTTTTCTTCTATTTGCATTTCTGTTGTTTAACCAATAAAGAGAACATTCATCACGTAATACTTCATATTTTCTGCATCTTTTTTTAATTTTTCAGCCCTCTTCGCTGTCAATTTTCAAGCAACCTTTCTAGTTGCAATACATTTCCAGCAACCTTTATGGCTACAATATTCTTCAACTTAGCCTTCATGGCAGCTTTATGGCTGCAACAAACTTTTTATCAACCTTCAAGACTCTTTTTAGAGCAACTTTTATTGTTGCAAATTCCTATAACCTCATTGGCCGTAATTAAAATATTTTTTAGTCCTCGTGACTACAATCTTCAACAATCTTAGCAACTCTCTTGGCTACACACAATCACAACTTTCTTTAAAAATTATTTCCTTTCCCCTTGTTGAATGGAGCATCATTTTCAAGGTTACCTTCCACCTTATGTCGTTTATCAAGTGGAGCATCATCCTCATTATGCCAACTATTCCTTTCCCTTGGCCATTCAACCCGTTGATCATCCTTCCAGACTAATGATGGACTAATGTTCCAGGCTCTTATAGTTCATATATCTCCTTTGACTAGAAAACAAACTGTCAATTTGGTTTCATCTTTGATGCTTTTCTCTATAATAATCCCTTCTCACCATCCATCACGGATCTAGGCATCAACATGATCACTAGCAGACCAATTATAATTGCCCATAACAAACCTCTGCCTCTTTCTGGTGCATTCAAATTTCATGGCAGTCATAGGATGAGGAATACATATCCTTGGAGGTTTACCATAAACCCCAAGAGGAATCCAATCCTTCCGCTGCCCTTCCTCAGACAGAAGATCATTGTAGCATAAGTTGGCAATTCCATCCTTTATCTCCAACACCATCGTTGAGAACCAGATTGCTCCGAGAGCCTACTCTTGAGAAATAACCTCAATAAACAATCCTTGCTTCATTGGATGTATTGTTAAAGTTCTCTCGTCATGATTTCCATGGTTTGAAGATTGGACAGGGATAGAAACGTTTCTTGATTCAAGTTCCAACTGAAGGATGGATCCAGATGTTGTAGTATTAGCAGAATCAGAAGCTCTTGTAGCTGTTTGCTCATGTATCTCTATAGGTATATTGGTGGAAACCTTAATACATGCATCATAATGTTCACGCATCATGCATTATGATATAATAAAGATCTTCAACAATTTGTTAATGAAAAATCTGTAGTTTGAATGGTAGTTCATATTTCTTCATCACTGAGATCCTCGCAAGGATCAACTTCCTTTATATAAGGGCTGAATTTTCCCAAGCATCAACTTCATCGTCACTGCCTCTTGCAGCACTTTATGTATCATTTGCGCATCAATACCTTTCTAACGTAACTAAACAAGGTCATTATCAAGAGTTTGACACCGCAACAACTACACCGTCACTCAACAATTCAATAAGATTAAAGTCCCATTTTCAAGGCATGGCTTAATGTCTTTAAATTCTTCCCCTTCGAGAGATTGGGATGATCATTTAATTTTCACGAGAAATAAGAACAACAACCTTCTGCTTCTGTACTCATCTTGGCAAGGATCAAGGTAAATTTCCTTGGTTCCAAATCGGGCACCAATGTTGCTCACCAGATAGAAAAGTTGCCTAAGGGAATAGTTCCAACATATTACACAAAATCTTGAATGGATAATCCCACTAGGCAACTAGCTACCTTCCTTTTTTTTCATCATTTGTTTTTCTGCAGTAAGAGAAGCAATTGCTAAAATCATGGGATTATCCTTTATGCAGTTACTTTCTTTATCCAGATGATGAGCTGCAGTTACCAACTTTCTTTCCTAAAATGGTGGAGATATTCCTTCTTTTTTATCTTATCATTTCTATCAAATCAGGAAATTAATCTCCCTAACTATTTTCTGACTAGCTTCACCACAAAATCAAGAAAGTAACTTTCCATAATTACCTTTCAGTTTGCTTTCCCACAAAATAAGGAAAGTAAGTTGTAACTTACTTTTCAACATTTGACATTCAAAAATTGAAATTACCTTTTTTCAAAAAAATCAAATCTTCCTTTTTAGATTTCTTGTAACCCCCTTTGGAAAGTATGGGCCAGCTATCCTCGTCACTTTTGACAACCCAAATTAATCAGCAAAGAATAAGAAAAGCTAAAACATTTATTGTTGTCACAATCTGATTGTCAAGCATGACCAAATGGTGAAGAATATCCTAGTTGTTCGATCTTCCATCTTTTCTTTGGTGCCTCCTGTTTATGAACCGGGATGTATTCCTCCATTTTCAGCATCAATTCTTGTTCAACATTAATTCTTGTGCAGTTGATGCTAATATAACTATATGTTGAGCTTCTGGTTTTAAAAGCCAAGTTGTGACCAATTTATCATCTCTTTCAGAACCTAAAGCGATGAAGATTTCAATACCCTACTAAAGCTCTTCGTTTTCTCCCCCAAACAAATAAAAAAGGAAAACATGGTGAAGGGCATTCAAATGAATACAGCCCAACGTGCACGTATACATCAGTTCCTCAAAGAGAATATTCTCAAAGATTACCAACCTTCTATGAGTTTTTCTGGCTTCATTGATAGTACAACAATACTACTAAGTCCTGAATTAAGTAAAACCAATAGAAACGAAGGGAAAGCCATAATCATAAGTCTTACCGTCATTTGTTTCCTCCATGAATCATGAGTAGCTGTCTATGCTACTTCGACTATAGAGAAGAAGTTGTTGGTATCAAATGAGATGCAGGGATACTGCATCTGACAAGGGGATGTGAAATTAGCATCAATATGCTAACTTGGCATAGATTTTGAGCTTATATGCTCGTTGCCACCATGTGCAGTGACGCCAGAAACTGGCATAGATCTCTGTGCGAAGTCCAACAATTGCTTACGCTGATGATCATTTGTGTGTGAAAGACTGGCCTTCAGTAGCTCGATGGGCATCTCCCGGCACCCACTTGTCTTGTCATTTGGTCTTGTCATCTCCTTCATGGGATACGTAGAGAAAAGCTGCAGATGCAGTCTTGCATATACCTTTGAAATTACATTATTGAAATTGAAGTACTAAATATAAAAAAAAATAGATGTTCTTGTAGCAACACCTCTTTCTCACAAAATATCGAATGAACGATCAATAAATGGGAGTGATAGACCCATAAACACTTTCTGCACAGAAGCCACTGTGGGTTCCTCTTCAATGCCCTCTAGGTCAACCCTTGTATAATGGATTGTAAAACAAAAAATAATCAAAATGCCCTTAGTAACAATTATAATAATACCCAAATATCAAAAATTATAAAACTAACACTAAAAATAGTAGCATCCCACTTACAACACAAAAAGAGGGGATTTAAAGCTTTTGTCTTGAAAGGCAATTGTGTCATGGAACTCTCCAATGTGAGAAAAGTTTTCTTCCTCATAGTTCTTATGTGTGAATAACTTTTCACAACCAAAACGTGGACCATTTGTTTCAAGCCAGCAGAATCTGCAAAACAAGTAAACTCTTTATTCCAGAACAGTGTGTAAGAAGATGCAAACTGCAGATCTAATGTCACAAGGGTACAGGATGGGGATGCTGGCCATGAACGCGCGTACATATGTATGTATGTCATTATATGCAACTGTATATATAATTGAAAATATCTCATAAAAATGGAAGAGTGAAGATAATTGGTTAATATTCTGTCGCAGCTAAATGGCACTAAATTGTCAGCAGGTCAAGAGTTTTAGTTGAAAAAGTGGGAGTGTCGAGTACCAAAGCGTCCCAACATAGGTGTGGCACCCTGTTCATGTGACAGCTGTGATGTAAGAAAAGTGAAGATGACTTTGACAGTAAAGTTGGGGCCTCTTTCGAAAATAGAAATCTATGGGAGCTTCAAGGTACCATCATTGTAGTCAATAGCAGAATTCAGGCACCGCTTGTGAATTCTATGTCGCATCTTTCCCAAGGTCTACCTGAGGGAGAGAAGAAAGCATCAGTCACAGAGCTGAAGTCATTCCCGTTGGGCTACTTCAAGCACAAAAAAACCCAAGTCTTTCCTCTGGTCAGCTACATGGATTCTAAGTTGCCATTGAACTCGATCTTCTGTCATATCAGCATTTAACTCAAAAAAAACAAGATAATGTTTTATATGCTACTCAAAACACCGTCATCATTTGCTTTAACTGAGTGAATTCAATTGCAGCAGTCCTCTGTTTGAAAGCCATGCCATCTGAAATTCTTATCTGAGGGAATGCTTTGCCAGGCCCACATTTTAGGTATAATTCAAGAGCATTTGGGACAGGGAACTTCCAACTTTTACTTTCGATGAATGGTAGCCTAGCCGAAATAAAAAAATTCAACTGCCTCTGCGTGCCTTTGCTCCTCGCTCTCCATCTCGTTCACTTGCAGAGATTGGTGATCAGAGATTCACCATTCTTTCACTTGCTGGTTCCTTTCAAAAGAATTCTTTCTTGCGCTTGGTGATGATTCGGCGTTATCCTGCAGTCTGGAGGTTGACTGACTCAAGTCGTTTGGGACCTACATGTATAACAAACAAGTAGCCAGCCCGCCCGCTTGAACTCTTTCCTAGTTACTTGGCGTTAGCATGACGAGTCAAGTCGTCTGAGACCGAACATATTAAGGGTCAAGACCACGTCTTCTATTACCAAAACCACCTAAACTAATGATAGTTTTGACTAGTGAAAGATGATTTTGATTGGTAAAAAATGGTTTGAGGCCGGAGTGACCAAATGTGATAAAAACGGTGAATATGCTCAATTGAGCATGGATCACTTTTTTAAGGTTTTTTGTTGCCCGATGAAAAATGTGTATATATATATATATATATATATAGAGAGAGAGAGAGAGAGAGAGAGAGATTATGCTCACATTCATTCAAGCTTTTTAGGCTTTAAATTTTCTTAAATATTTTTAACATTTGATCCTGGGTGATAAGATTTGAATTTAAAAACATTTAATATATCATGGGCATTAAATGTTAATGACAAAATATTTTTTATTTTTTAAATTCAAATATCTATTATTAATCAAACAAAAGGTTTATATGGATGAGTGAGACTATTTACCAATTTCAATCTCTTCATATATATATATATATATATAATTATTAAAGGATCATTGAACGTTAGCACATGCGGTGCCATGACCCCAAGATTGACATAAGAAATATCATTCTCCAAGTTCTTGAGAACTTAACCAGACACAGACCTAACCGCAATTATCAGCTTATGCAATCGAAGACTCTAAAGTGAATCCTTGAGAGGGCATCCCAGCTGTGCAGAATATCAATCCCCGTTAGTACTTTTACCTCTAGATCATTTTCATCACTGGTACTTCAATAGTGCTGGAACGGAGAGACGCCTACTATGCAATTTTGAAACTACCTGTATAACCATCTTTTTAGACATGTCTCGTTCCAGTTTACTTGAAACCTAGAATTGAAACCGAATCGAGATTGAACTGGTTTCAGTTTGAAGCCCAAACCGTTTGGAACCAGAAAGTAATATAAAATTTTGAAATTAAGATAAATTAAAAAACATAAGGAACCAACGGTTCCAAAGAAACATAAAGAACTAGTGGTTTGGAATCGCCAGTTCCAGTTCTATGCCGGTTCTATGGAAGGTGGAACCAGAATCGAACTGGATGATCCCTACCGGTTTCAACGATTCTGGTTCCATCCAGTTCAATTCCAGTTGAAACCTCCTGACCGGTTTGGAACCACCCACTTTATCTATCCCTTTGGTAGAAAATGCATTGGGTGCAGGCGCGATCGATGCCCCAACAATGAGGAGCAGTTGATGACTATGATGAGCCGGGAAGTCCCATGGAAGCTCAAAGCAAGACTCGGTACCACAAAGAGAACCAATGCACATGAAGAAACCATGTCTTATTCTCCAACAATGACCTAACTCAGCCCAATAATGGTTCTGTTTTAGTGCTGGTTCCACCGAATCAATTCGTGTCCTGACTTTCTTGAGGACGGTGGAAATGGAAAGGGGAAGTATGTGGAGATCAATGGCGCAAGCATTAATTTTCATTGCAGAAGAATTGGAGAAGGCAACTTCCAATGAGCAAACGTCGTAGTTTAGATGTTGAAACCTCTTCAAGAAACGAATAGTTGATGTGACCCGGAAACTTAAACTTGCCCTGGCATCCTCTGTCCCTTCATGTGTGTTTTTTTCCTGTTTTTTTTGGTTACAGACGGAGGCTGAAGCCTAACACACACACATACGCACCCATCAGGAATCGAACTCTCCACCAGCAGAAGGGCATTAAAGCATCCTGCCATTTGAGCTAGCACCCAAGGTGCCTTCATGTGTTAATTCAAACACGAAATGCATCATTGGCATATTTAGTGTTGCAATTCGTATTGCAATTTCTTCATTTGAAATGAAACTTGAACAGCATGCAAAATAGGATTTCTTGGGTTATCAAATAATACATAATGCGATATGGTCCTATTGAGGTATATCAGAAAAACGGATACCCCGAAAGACTACATCTGATCCATGCATGCTCTCTTTCTTCATCCAACTCTTCTGTGTCGTGTTTGGGTATAATTACAAGAGATTTTTCTCGAAGTCTTACACATGCACCCTCTGGGAGTCGAACTCCCCACCAGCAGCAACGGTGCTAGAGAGCCTGAGTGCTAAGATTGTGTATTAGAAATCCTTTATTTTTCAAACCTGATCTCCCTTCTGAGCATTTTATGTGCTGGAGTAAATCACTGTTGTGAGTATTGCAAAACATCTGTGTGTGCGGCACTTGCTCTCCTTGAGCAAAGGCCTCGAATTTGAGCCTCGAGAATGGAGAAAACCAGGGAGAGCTTTACCAAGTAGCGGGCCGAACCAGCTCAAACCATTAGTTGTGTCCTTTGGGCTTCTGGATACCGGTGATATACTTCACCAGAAAAGGTGGCCCTTCATATACCTCAAACGCCCTAAAATACAATTATCTTGGAGGTATAGTTTATATAAAAACTTTAAATACACCATTTGATGAACTTTCACAAGTTCAACCAGCTAACACATGATGTTTATATTCAGCTTGAATGGTTCGACGAAGTGAATACAAATGAGTCAGGGGCAAGCAGCCACAAGCTGAACTTAGCCGAACTACGAGCAGCTCAGTTCGTTACCAGCCCTGAGTTAGTGATCCAAAGAATTTCTACGGTAATTTCCTTTCACCAATTAAATACTTCAAGCACATATATAAACATTTATACGTATAGTCATTAAAAATATATTTTGAATAAAAATTATGAATAATATATATACCTAATATGTTTTAAATACATGTATAGAAATACATTTATCTCCAACTTTGTTTTCCTCTCTCCCCTACTTTTGTTATCTATCTCCACAGGACCACCCTTCCTCCTCTCTCTCTCTCTCTCTCTCCAAAGTGACAAATTTCCTTCTCCAGAAAAGATCACATTTTATAGTTTCCTTCCAACACTTGTGAGGTCCTTGTCCATCTGTTCTATTCATGTTCAAATTTCCCACACCCTTTGCATTGAAGCAGGGTCACAAGAAGCACTTGTCATGACGGGGCTTCCCTGGTTCTGCTTCTAAACCATGCTTCTCCATTTTGAGGCAAAGCACGTTTTCATTCAGGGGAAGGGAAGTTTACTTCCCATGTTTCCTCTTCTTTTACTTTTTCTTTTTCTTTTTTTACTAGCTATTTGCATCTCTTTTCAAAATGATTTTCTATGTTTATTTCCCTTCGAGTCCCATTCACTTCCTATTCTCTCCCGGCTTGATTCCTACAATGCTTTCTATTTGATTCTTGTCATATCCTATTCGAGTCCTATGCCGCTTCCTTATTGTCTCCTGCACCTCACTTCCTTTGATTTTCAAAATGCGTCACTTCACACCTCACATCCTTAATTGACCACCTCACCTCCCATCAAAATGCCATTGATGAAACTGAAAAAAGAAAAAAAGCATTCCATAAAATGTCAACCACCTTAAGCAAGAAGTGGAAGCAATTAAATGGGAAAATAGTTGAAAAGATACCTGTTGTGTATTCATGGGGCTGCAGCTGCTTCGCCCGAGCCTTGTCAACCAACTCTTTCCATTTCCTTGACAGCGAGTAAATATCAACCTAATTGAACCACAAATGTTACCATAGAAACATATCATCAATAACAGCTTAAGAAAAAGTGAATTATGTACACTCGCAAGAAAATGATGAAACAACAATAAAAGGTATGCCTTATCAACACATCAAGTAGCCTCACATGCAAAAGAATAACCTTATCCGCGTCCTGAAGAACTGGTGTAATCAACCCACCATCAATAGCAACAGCAACGGCAATATTGATGCTGCTATTGTACGTGAAGCTCTTCCCATCCCTGCAGATTGAATTGACAACCGGGTGCTTAACAAAAGCAAGAGCCGCTGCCTTTGCAAGCAAAGCCATCATTGTCACACCTTTCGACTTGATATGTATTATTTTTCAGGGAAAATAAAAGTATAATTCATTAGAGCGTCATGCTGAAAACACTGATCACCAACAAGCAATATCCATCCTGTTCACCTAGAATGTTCTCCTAAAACTACCAAAAGATAGGGAACAGAAATTAAATAAGAATCCGCTTCATTCACACAGTCCAGAATCACTCATACAAAGTACCAAAAAACGTAATCCAATCTGAAGCAATCACGAAAAAACAAAGATCATTTAAACAAATAAAAAACAGTTGTTGATTCAACCAAGATATTCTTCCACAAAGTTTTACCCAATTCACGCACGTACAAAATACAAAGAAAATCCACGCCCAATTTGGAGTAATTAATCACAAATCATTTACCATTTAAATAAACGAAAAGTTCTGAATCAACCATTATCCTAAAGTAAGAGCGGAAAAGTCAAAGAGCATGGAGACATGAGAATAAATAAATAAATAAATATATATATATATATATTCTTATTATGATATTAAATGATAATATCTTATGAAAGTAGAAAAAAATTCAGTTCTCAAAAGATATTATTCAATAAAAATGTATGATCAGTGGATATAAAACGAAATATACCTTGACATAGAACTAACCAAGCATTACTAATTAAAATAATTTAATCCAACTCGAAGACTGGTGTCAAGTGCTGAAGAGTCGGTACCTGGCATCATAGCTTATGACATAAGACATGAGACTTCCTCTCTCCCACCGTCATATTTTAAAAATTGCTTCCAACCGCAGTTACAAATATAGATTATAAAGAAAGATGGATTCATCCAAATGCAATATCCTCGTCTTGTTTCGAATGTGAGAAGCAACGATCTACTCCAATTTTCTAACACGAACTTCTTTAATCCTTAGACTGATTCCACTACAACAAACTTCACCTTTGGTCAGAGCTCTCAGTTAGCGGCCATGGTTACAGACGGATTAAAATGTTAGACTAGAGAAAAACCCTACTTTGGATGAAGGTTTAGGTATTTTAGGGTTCACATAATCCACTTTAGGGCGAGGTGAGGCAAAAATTCTCTAAGTCTGACACTGTATATAAGAGAAATACAAGTATTTTATGAACGTAAAATATAAAATAGGTCTCACCCGAAATACAAGAAAACCTCATCTCAAAAGAATTCTTAAGTCAACCACTGTCCATATATCATTCAGTCCTTACATGTCTCGCAATGACGCATAATGAATGAACCAGGAGCTGTAGATGACTTGTAGGGTAGAAAGAGATAGAGGCAAAGCCTTGAGCCCGTGTTCAAGTATGGGTGAAGTAACCCTAGTCTTACTCCCTAGAAAAACTTGAACGGTTTGGTTCATGTTGAACTCGTTAGCTCATTAGATTCGAGCCAAACATGAATCGAACATTTTCCAGGTTAAACAGAACATGAGCTGCTCAATAAAGTTGAAACTGTCGAGTTTACCTGCAGCTTTGCGTACGTAAATCAAGTAAAAAATGTGATTTACATAGGTTTTTTTATACAATTGATTCTTAAATTACATTTGCAAATACCCAAATTTGTTGAGTTAACATGGTTTTCTGGTATATATATGGAGAGAGTGATAGGACTCTAGAAGTTGTTGAGTCATATCCAATTATTACTTTTCAGAAGAATAATAACATCGCTCTTGGTATATTATAAAAAAACTTTACAATTTTCTAAATTACATTTATGTTATCAAAAAGTAATAAGTTAGCATGAGTAAACATGTTACAAGTGGGTAAGATGTACTTTTCCTATATATATATAATATAGGTATTCTATCTCCACGGTAAAGGTATAAGAAATGCTTAAATAAGACTCACGGCACCTGAAAACATTGTGGATCACCACTGAAGCTCTTTTCGATGTGTGGGTTATAGAGCTTCGCATCATTGAGCTTGTGGCTGTATTTTGACTCTATTGATTCAAGTAACTTGCTCCAAAACACACACACACAGATATATATATATATATATATATATATATATATATATATATATATATATATATATATATATATGAACTCCGTCCCATGTAAGGGATCATCCTTGCATTGCCGGTCCCAAGCCCAGATAAAGGAGGAGGGTTGTGTTAGGCTTTTGACAGCCAGCGTAAAACTTCGTCGGATTTTTATAACATGGATTACAAAAATTATAAGCATTTCTTTGGGGCGTCCCCGCCTAGCGACGTGTTGCAGAGCCTGAATACAGTAATAAGTAAGGAAAAGTCACTACATTTTCGCCCGAATGTAGTGAATCAATTGCAGAGAGGGTTCCCACATCATGGATGCGTGTGGGTAAAGAAGTTAGTCCCGCTACATTGCCGCTCGAATGTAGTGAAAAATTTTCAGAGAGGATCTTCGCATTTTGATTATGGACGAATACGGGGATAAGGAAGCTAGTCCTAGATAATAAGATTCATATTGGTTCTTGGAATATCAAAACATTATCCGGTAAGCTAATGGAGGTGGTAGATACTATGATTCGGAGAAATATTCATATTCTATGTTTACAAGACACAAAATGGGTTGGAGAAAAAGCAAAGGAGATAGAGGATATAGGTTTTAAATTATGGTACTCAAGTAAAGAAAAGGCTCAAAATGGAGTTGGTATTATCATAAATAAATATTTAAAGGTTATTGTAGTAGACATACAACGATAAGGTGACCGAATCATGACGTTAAAATTAGTGTTAGGAGTGGAGGTTTTGAATATAGTTTGTGCTTACGCACCCCAAGTAGGATTAGAAGATAGTATAAAAACAGATTTTTGGGAAGAGTTAGATAAGGTGTTTCAAAAGATTCTACAAAGGGAGATGATTTGTTTAGGAGGAGACTTAAATGGACATGTTGGTAAAGAGGCATTAAGATAACAAAGGATTCATGGAAACTTTGGTTTTGGGCATATGAATGAGGAAGGTAGGGAGATTTTAAATTTTGCTATGGCATTTAATCTCTTTATAGTCAATACAATCTTCAAAAAACAAGATGAACATTTAATTACTTATAAGAGTGGCTTATCACAAACACAAATTGATTACTTTATTTGTAGAAAAAAGATAGAGCGTGTTGTAAAGATTGTAAGGTAATTTCAGGAGAAAACTTAACCACCCAACATCGACTTTTAGTTATGGATTTACAAATAAAAAAATGGACAAAGAAGAAAAGAGTGTATCAAGCTATTCAGACTAAATGGTAGAACCTCAAAAGCGAGAAAGAAGATATATTTAAACAGAAAGTCCTTCAAGGAGATGTTTGGAATTATGTTGGTACACCCTATAATATGTGGAACAATATGGCTATATATATTAGGAGAGTGGCGAAAGATTTGTTAGGGGTATCTAAGGGAGGTGTACAGGCACAAAAAGAAGCTTGGTGGTGGAGTGAATGAGTACAAAATAAAATCAAGGCAAAGAGGGCATGTTACAAATTACATTATGTTAAGAAAACTAGTAAAACTTTAGAGGCTTATAAAAAAGCAAAGAAGGAAGCGAAAAAAGCAGTGAGTGAAGCAAAAGCTAAATTGGAGAAAAAGCAAAGGAGATAGAGGATATAGGTTTTAAATTATGGTACTCAAGTAAAGAAAAGGCTCAAAATGGAGTTGGTATTATCATAAATAAATATTTAAAGGTTATTGTAGTAGACATACAACGATAAGGTGACCGAATCATGACGTTAAAATTAGTGTTAGGAGTGGAGGTTTTGAATATAGTTTGTGCTTACGCACCCCAAGTAGGATTAGAAGATAGTATAAAAACAGATTTTTGGGAAGAGTTAGATAAGGTGTTTCAAAAGATTCCACAAAGGGAGATGATTTGTTTAGGAGGAGACTTAAATGGACATGTTGGTAAAGAGGCATTAGGATATCAAGGGATTCATAGAAACTTTGGTTTTGGGGATATAAACGAGGAAGGTAGGGAGATTTTAAATTTTGCTATGGCATTTGATCTCCTTTTAGTCAATACAATCTTCAAAAAACGAGATGAACATTTAATTACTTATAAGAGTGGCTTATCACAAACACAAATTGATTACTTTATTTATAGAAAAAAAGATAGAGCGTATTGTAAAGATTATAAGGTAATTCCAGAAGAAAGCTTAACCACCCAACATCGACTTTTAGTTATGGATTTACAAATAAAAAAATGGACAAAGAAGAAAAGAGTGCATCGAGCTATTTGGACTAAATGGTGAAACCTCAAAAGCAAGAAAGAAGATATATTTAAACAGAAAGTCCTTCAAGGAGTTGTTTGGAATTATGTTGGTACACCCTGTGATATGTGGAACAATATGACTATACATATTAGGAAAGTGGCGAAACATGTGTTAGGGGTATCTAAGGGAGGTGTACCGGCACAAAAAGAAGCTTGGTGGTGGAGTGAAGTAGTACAAAATAAAATCAAGGCAAAGAGGGCATGTTACAAATTACATTATGCTAAGAAAACTAATAAAACTTTAGAAGCTTATAAGAAAACAAAGAAGGAAGCGAAAAATGCCGTTAGTGAAGCAAAAGCTAAGATTTGGGAGGACTTATATAAAAAACTCAACTCAAAAGAGGGTGAAAGAGATATTTTTAGGATAGCTAGGGCTAGAGATAAGAAAACTAAAGATCTTAATTATGTTAGATGCATAAAAGATGAGAACGAAAAAATTCCAGTGGCAAATGATGATATAAGAAATAGATGGAAAAACTATTTTTATAATCTTTTTAATGAAAATAAAGATGTTAGTATTAGCTTAGGAGAGTTAGCCAAATCAGAAAAGTATATAAACCATAATTTCTACTGACGTATTCAAAAGAATAAAGTCAAAGAGGCTCTTAAACATATGAAGGGTGGTAAATCGGTAGGACCAGATAATATTCCTATAGAAGTTTGGAAAATACTAGGAGAAATATGAATCACTTACAAGACTATTTAATGAAATATGGAAAAACCAAAAGATGCCCGAGAAATGGAGAGCAAGTACACTTATACTCATATATAAGAACAAGGGAAACATTCAAAATTGTGCGAATTATCAAGGTATCAAGTTAATGAGCCATACTATGAAATTATAGGAAAGAATTATCGAACGTAGGTTAAGACAAGTATCAAGTACAACAGAGAACCAATTTGCATTCATGCCAGGTAGATCTACTATTGAAGCGATTCACCTTTTGAGACGTCTTATGAAACATTTTAGAGAAAAAAAAAGATCTTCACATAATATTTATTGATATAGAAAAAGCTTATGATAGGGTACCGAGGGAGGTTCTTTGGAGAACTTTGGAAAAAAGAGGTATCCCATTAACATATATTAACCTTATAAGAGACATGTATGATAGTGCAAAAACATGCATGAGGACTCATGAAGGAACGACAGACTTCTTTAAAGTTAATATTGGGTTACATCAAGGATCAACTTTAAGTCCACACTTATTTATAATGGTGATGGATGAGTTAACAAAACATATTCAAGATGAGTACCTTGGTGTATGTTATTTGCAAATGACATTATATTAGTGGAGGAGTCTAAGGAAAAAGTTAATAGAAAATTGGAACTATGGAGAGAAACATTAGAAAACAAAGGCCTCCGACTTAGTAGAACAGAGACAAAATATATGTAATGTAAGTTTGATCATTTGGTTACTTAAGAGGACACATAAATTAAAATTGGTACACATTGCATCCCCCAAAAGGAAAGTTTTAAATACTTAGGGTCACTTTTTGAGAGTGATGGAAGAATTGATGGAGATGTTACGTATAGAATAAATGCTGGTTGGTTAAAATGGAGAGGAGCATCAGGTATTCTTTGTGATAAGAAGATACCATTATTAAAGTTAAAAGGTAAATATTACAAAGCAGCAATTAGGCCTGCCATGTTTTATGGTTCTGAGTGTTGGGCAGTTAATCATCAACATGTACAAAAGATGTCTGTGACAGAAATGAAGATGTTGAGATGGATGAGTGGTCATACAAGAAAAGACCGTATACATAATGAGGTTATTAGAAACAAATTAGGAGTGACACCAATAGAAGATAAAATGGGAGAATATCGTTTAAGATGGTTTGGACATATACAAAGAAGATCAAAAGAAAAACCTTTAAGAAGGTTAGAAAAACTAAATTTGGAAAGTATTAAAAGGGGTAGAAGACTGCCAATAAAGAATGATCTAGCTTATTGTGAGGTAACTGCTAACATGGCACACGATAGGGATATGTGGAAACAAAGAATCCATGTAGCCGACCTCGTCTAGAATGGGAAAAGGCTTAGTTAGGGATATGTGGAAACAAAGAATCCATGTAGCCGACCTCGTCTAGAATGGGAAAAGGCTTAGTTAGGGATATGTGGAAACAAAGAATCCATGTAGCCGACCTCGTCTAGAATGGGAAAAGGCTTAGTTGTTGTTGTATATATATATATATATATATATATATATATATATATATATATATATATATATATATATATATATATATATTTATATAAAGTGATAGTTGTTAGACATCCTCATACTCTCACTCTACTAGATGATAGTATCGTTTATCCGATTGCATTAACATAGATCAAGTGATCCATTAACATTAACACAATGATTGATGCTATTTAATACACATATAAGACGTGTTATTTGATTACCACCATCGTGAATGATGATAATGATCGAGCAATCTATAGCATAAGAGGCGTCTAACAAGCTAGCACCTCAGCGACTATGTTATCCTTAACATAGTGGTACAAGAGGAGCCGAATTAAACATACATCGATCATGTTCAACTCGTCTAGGTTCGGTTCGTATCGGATTCGGGTGGAATCCGACCCATTGATACGAGTCTCTCTAGAGATCATAAAAGTCCGAAATGAATCGCGAGCGGCCAAACGCGGACTCCTTAGGGTTTAGGAGGGTCGTTTAAGTCGCCATCTCCTTCGTCCTTGCTTCAGACAGAGAGGGAGGGAGCGGGGGCCTCTGTTTTGGGCTTCACTCTCGACATCAACAATGGTGCACGTGAGCTTCTACCGAAATTGTAATCTCTCTCTCTCTCTCTCTATGAAGATCAAAAGCTCACTCGGTTGCGATCATTTTTGTTTTCTGCTTTTTCTCGCGTTTGATCCATCTTTTCTTTCGCTAACGAACTATGTGGTTTTGTGGTTTAACCTCTCCCTGTTTAAGGTCGTACGAGAAGGAACGGTTGGATGCTGAGTTGAAGCTCGTGGGAGAGTACGGGCTCCGGTGCAAGCGGAGTTGTGGAGGGTTCAGTACGCCCTCAGCCGCATCCGCAACAACGCGAGGAATCTCCTGACCCTTGACGAGAAGAACCCGCGCAGGATCTTCGAGGGTGAAGCTCTTCTGCGGAGGATGTTCCGTTACGGGCTTCTTGATGAAACCCAGAACAAGCTCGATTATGAGCGCCGTCTCCAGACTCTCGTCTTCAAGTCAGGGATGGCAAAGTCAATCCACCACGCCCGTGTGCTTATCAGGCAGAGGCATATCAGGTATATAACCTCTTTATTTCGTCTCTCTCTCTCTCTATTTGTTTCATTCGTTTATATCCTATGTACCGTGATTGCATATTCGTGAAAGGTTGATTTAGAGGCATCTCCATTTCTTTAGTTGGTATAGTGCTTTCCTCTAAGTTGACTATTTGGTTGTTATCACCTCTGGAGAAGTTTGTTGTTCTTTACTTTACGAGATTGGGGGGTTGATTACATTGGAAAATATAGATAGTTATTTCCCTGTTGTGCATGATGACGGTGAAAGTTGAAATTACGTGTCAAATGGTTCTCTCTCTCTCTTGACGAGTTGGTAATAAAAGATGCTATCTTGTAAGTCTGCCATCGAACATGACCTATCTTTAACTGAACCTTCTTGAATTTCCTTCTAGAGCATTGATACGCCTTTCCACTAGGCGCTCTACCAATGAAGCTATATATTAATTGTTAAGCTAAAGATGACATGATCTAAGGAGATATTCTAGTCCTTCCCATGGTTTCCTTAGTGAAGAATTTAACTATGTTATTATTCATTGTAGGTTGTTGCCTTCAAATCAAGCAGATAAGTTTCCCCCCTCTTGATCACATGGCAATATCTTCTTCAAGTTTTTATAGAACTGCATGCATGCCTGAGTCTTGTTTCTCTTTCTTTCTTTCTGTTGGATTCAGTTTGTAGACCCTTTCCTGTTGTAACTTCAACCTACTATGGGACTTTTAATTTAAGGTTATGTAGGCTGTAAACGGTCCCAAGCCCATAAAAAGGAGGAGGGTTGAGTTAGGCTTCCGACAGCCTGTGAAAAACTGTCGTACTTAACATGGATTCTACAAAAAAAAAAAACAAAGAATCCATGTAGCCGACCCCATCTAGTATGTGAAAAGGCTTAGTTGTAGTAGTTATGGAGGCTGTAAACCTTTCTCTTTTGTTTAAGCATAATGGCCCAGGATCTCCCATTTCATGCTCCCTGTGTCTCTTTTTGTATGCTGATCACGATGGATGATAAGCTTTTCCACTACTCAGGTTCACCCATTTCTTATAGATTTGAATTTTGAGCACTGATTTTCCTTTCCAGTAAGAAATTGTGGCCTTTTCAAGCTCTGTTTGAAAAGAGACACAGAGAACAACCTCTCTGGTTGATGAAACTTTCAGACCTTGTATCATGATGTCTTTGAGCTTCCAATACCCAGTTTTTCAGGATGTCCTTTGTAGCTAATCTAGGTACTTCCTTCAATATTACTATATATCATAAGATTTTAAGTATTCTCCTTGCTAATTTTTTATTTTCCTATTTACCTTCTATATTTGTCAGGAAGTTCCATGGCATCCTTGCCTCTGTGCTTTTGAAAATGGCGTCCATACTTGCTTACCATTTTGCACATTTTTTGTCATTTACGTATTACCCAGCTTTTTTCAAGTTACTATTGCACAAATTTCTTTCTTTTTCTTATCTGATTCTTACACAAATTTCTGATATGACCTTTATACTGAATTGAGCTGAAATATCCACCGAAAACATTTCGTCTACTGAGAGGAACGTATCAGTGATGTTGATTAAGCTTATATGTTGAATATTTTTCCTTTTATGTTTTCTAGCACGGGTCTCATCTGCATGTTAGATTAGGCAGTATAGTTCAAGTTTGCTTTCTGCAGTTGCTTGGTGCATGCATCCTTGTAGAAAGTGGGTTTTGGATGCTAAAGGATGTAGTCGCTACCATGTCAACGTGGAATGGGTGTAATGTTTTCTTCTGAAGTGGTGATTTCTTTTGGTTTTGGGTGAACATTACATGATTGATATTTGACTGTGGTTATGTTTTATCTTCTCACTGATCGGTTTTGTTCGACAGGGTTGGTAGGCAAGTGGTGAACATTCCATCTTTTCTTGTCCGTGTTGATTCACAGAAGCACATAGACTTCTCGCTGACAAGTCCACTTGGTGGTGGCCGTCCTGGTCGTGTTAAGCGAAAGAACCTCAAGTCTGCAGCCAAGAAGGCTGCTGGTGGAGATGCTGACGCGGAGGATGAGGAATGAGGGTTGAGTGGATCTTGAATGCAAGAGTTCCTCAGCGCTCCTTTTCCATCTTTTCCATATTTTGCTTCCATCTAGTAGTTTAATCTCAGTTATCCTTTGATGATACTGCAGTTAGTTAGGTTGTGTTGAGGAATATTTTGTTTTGTTTCTTCTTTTCTGTTATCATTTCAATTTTTTGTCGGATGAGATTTTTGCACATCGAACTAGTGAATTTGAATGTTTGTCATTCTTACTAGTATGCCTTAAATCGCTCTTACCGCGAGGCTTCAAGGTGTACCCTATTCAGTTTCAGTGGTGCTGCGAGTTTAGGACCACTGAATGCAGTGTGTTTATGAGCGTGATCTCGTGATGCAAGCGTAGTTACCAATCAGGATGTCGTCAAGGTTCGGTGGTTGAGCCCGCTTGCCTTTTAGAAGTTGAATCATCCTTCATTTGATTTGGGCGACCAAGATGGTTAAGCTTCTCTTAAGTAACCATTTGACCTCGTAATGGCTAATGCAACATCGATAAGATTGTCTGAATTGTTAACAGTAACTTTGCCAATGTGCCTGAGCTGGCCGAGGGTGGCAATTTTGTGCTTCGGGTTGAGTTTGCCTTGTGTAACTTTAGCTTGGGAAGCCTTGCGAAACATGCAGCAAGTGTGACATTCTCTTTTTCTGCCGCGCTGTGGGTGTATGTGAAGATGTGATTTTTGTGTGACTGGATTTGAGTTTTGGAGTCAGGTGTTCTACTCTGTGCAGTTTTGTGTTTCGGGTCGCGCAATTTGGGTCAATCTATGATTTTCGTGCAGTTTTGCTATCTCTGGATTCGGGTTTTGGCCTTAATGGGTAGATAGGTGTCTTTCGCCCGGTAACAGGTGTTCTGCGAAAGTTGGTTTCTTAACACACAAGCTTGCCGCTCGCGAGTGGGCGTCAGAGAGCCGTACTGGTCAGCCAATGGTATGGGTGTTGTCTCGCATGTTGTATTTGAATCAAGCTCGAGTTCATATTCTTGCTGTATGTTTCATGCAGGGCAGAAACGTCTAACGGCAACATGAAAGGCTGATGCTTCATAATTCTCTTTGAAACATTCGTCGATTTTTTTTAGAATGCGCTTCATCATTTTCAGCCATTGATTGTTGTGCTGGAAGAGACGAACAATCAACAACGATATTCATGTGTTAGCCTGGTAGAATGCAACCATAATACTGATGCTTGAGTCCTATCCGAAGATGGTTCTCGTAAGAGTTTCATGCTTGGTACAATATAATCATAGTTCACGTCTATACTTTTATTCCTTTCTTAGTAAAATGAAAGAGCCAATCAATTATATTTTTATTAGCTAGATTCAAATAAGATTGAACTTGTTGAAAGCGGCCACACTTCCCACACCAGCAAGAAAATTCCAGTCGAAGTACGAGCATACCATGATACTTTCTGTTGGGACCCTGCTTTGGTCTCTGGTTTGATGGTCGTATGTGCTTAAAAGTTTGATGAAACTTCTCGAGCCAAATTAGCTTTTGGATGAGCCCAATCCTTCCCCCTCCTCTCTCTCTTTCTCAATTGCTGGATGAAGGCAGCTTACTTTTATCATCTTACATGCAACCAAATATCGAAGAAAGAAAAATATAGTAGTCAGATAAGGTATACAGAACCTTGAGTTACTTTAATGAATGAAGGCAGCTTATTGTTGTTCATCTTACATGCAGCCAAAAATCGAAAAAAGAAAGAGGCAACAGAGAAAAAGCACCTTGCGATTAAAAAAAAGGCGGGAAAAATATAGTAGTCTTAAGTTCTATAAACTCTCAACTTAATTAACTTCTCTGCTTGTGCTACGCTCAAATGCCCAATTGAATGTTCCTTTAGCCATTTCCCCTTGTTCTCCGACCCCATGAGCTCTCTTCCCACAATCTCTTCCAACTTCAATACACATAAAGCTTCACTCAACCTTGGAAAGAATCCTTGTGGCCTTAAACACCCAGGCCGAAGTATCCTCAACAAAAGCTCTAAATCCACCCCAAACCTCTCAACCCCGCCGTCGCTAAACTTGACATTAGCCATAAATATCCCATTAAAGAGTAGCTGATCAACTCCACCTGCGACACTTCTCCAGACTGCCGTGAAATCCATCTCATTCAAAGCACCTCCCAACTTCACAATCTTGCCTTGTAAATAATCTAAAGCATCAATAAAAGATGGTGAAACACTGGATATCTCTCCTTTTGCCTCCTGCCATTGTCTTTTGTTCTTAATGTAATCTCTGCACTGAGCATCAAATCCTCGTTGGATAACAGTTGATAATTTTGCAGTCCACTCCATTCGAAACCTCTGTAGCCGGTCGATGTCATCATAAAAAATGCAGCTTGACAAGGGCCCTGCATTCTCATAGTCCTCATCGGATCTCATCTCAAGAAAGAAGACATCTTCACACCAACCTTGCAACACCAACTCACAGTACCTCGCTGCATTTACACAGTTTGCAACCTTTGTCATCGCATCATCATCGGCTAGTGCTGTCAGCCCTTCAGCTTCTTGGCACCTGAGAAGCAGGCAATTAGCCAGTTTGAGCATTACCTGTGAACAAGTCAGTTTTATAAACCTCTCACAGAGGTAAGTATCAGGAAGGGGTCGACATCGGTCAACCAAAACTGTCAAGCACCTAAGAACAGAAGCAGAAATTATAGGAGTCGTACAATTTTCCAAACCAGAAAGTGACATATCTCCCTGGATTAAGGTCGTCCAAGATTTCTCATTCTCAAGCTCTGCCATAAGTTTATCAAGAATATCCTTTGTCTCAATCTCTGCCCAAGTCTCAAGCCAGTCAGGTCTATCACAGAAAACAGACATGCTTGAGATCCTTCGCAAGCTTTCATCTTCCCTAGTAGATGCTAACAGTCCAGTACTTGCAACCAATGAGTGCATGCGCTTGTCAAAATCAATCATCAAGTCAATGAGATGAAGCCAGGAGACTTTAGCTTGCGTTGCAAGTTCATTATCCTCTAACCTTGTCAGATAAACAGGAAATATTTCCTTTTCTAAGTATGTCACCAACGATGTAACCATTGCTGATATCCACTCTTCCCTGCAACTGTAACCTTTAAGCTTCACCATGTCTACCAGTGGTTGCAGTAACTCATCCATGGATTCAACAAAATCTCCAGTGATTCTATAAATTAGTGCAAATATGAACTCTGGCTTGTCGATCCACTTTGAGAAATGTTTTTCTGATGCAGATGCGATTGGATTGACAAGCTCTTCAATTGCCCAAAGTGGCTGATGCAACGCAATTTCCCTGTTATGCCCGACTAACATGCGAGCCTTTCTGCGCATCTGCAACTCCTGCAGATGACATAGAGCAAGAAAATTGTCGCAATAGTTGCTTTTAATATCTCCGTGCATCGCAATTAGAGGATTGGAGAGTTTGCCTCCTTTTTCATGGTCTGGATTTACAGATTTCGTTGTTACAAGAGGAGGTGGCCATCCAAGGGAAACAAGGAGCATTCGGTGGTCTGCAATAACCTGTGGTCTCAGAATAGCCAAAGCTCGATCAACTCTTCGATCAACAGCAGAAATTAAACAAGTCCACTTTGGTCTTGATTTGATGATCGAAGTTAATATGTCCTCTGCATTTTTAAGAGATTTGATTGCAAGCAGCTGTGCGTCCTGCAATCCAGTATCAGAATTTGCTTACCAACTGAAGTAGCTATGCAAATAGACAACTACCACTCTAATATTTATCTTACTTCTGGCTTAGAAGCCTGGGAAGGCTTTCTAAGATTAACTTGCATGGAAGAAGAAACAGCATCTTCAATGTCACCAACCAATGAATCAAGCTTCAATGCAGTTTCTGCAACACAAAGAGGAACTTCATTGAGTCTGCCATTACAATGGAACAAACAGATTTAACAGCAGTTCTCAGGAATGGAGGAAGCAGCTAAGCATTAAGAAGACCAATACCAATGAAGTAACCCAAGAAAATTATGAATACGGCTTGAAGATAAGTTGAAGAAGTCACATGATTTGATAAAATTTGGCATAGTATTACACCACTTGTAGAAAATCTACATGACAAGAGGTGGATAAGGGTAAGAACCACAAGGTGTCAAATATATTTCATATGAAAATGATCCATGCAATTAATCTAACGAAATACTGTATTATGTAGATCTTCAGATCATTTTGATTTTGAACGTGTCTTGTTTCTGATTAAAGGAATTAATAGAGCAAGGGGCATTTTTGCAAGTTGAAAACTTTAGACATTGATGACACTGAAAGCAAGAGATAGAAGACCCAGAAGTAGACGTCTATGTGAGGTGTGCCCAGCTCATGGCAAAATTCATACATGTAAAATTTAACTTCGAAGAGACGTTGTAAAAGTCATAGCATATTGTATAGCACGGTATACTTTTATTGTATATCATAACCTCGATGGATATGATCCACGCATATGTATTGTTCTTAATGATTAGGTATAATGTATGTGTGCAGGTGACCTGTACAATACGGGGAGTGATACACAATGTGGCATATACAACTTTAGATAACACCTTCGCTAGTCTATCAGCTAACATATATACAGGAATATATCCTGATTATCTACTTGGCAATTTTTGTGAAGCTACTCACTGCAGCGCTGCTGCATCATGAACAACAACTGTTGCTTTTTTGTGGGATGGGTAGTGAAGTGGTGGAATAGGATGAAATTAGTCTCTGTTTAGTTTCATATTTTGTTACAAAATTCATTGGAGCTGGTGCTAGTTTCTATGGTTGATAGTTACTCTTTTGTCGTGGGTGAAAATTTCTCGTTGAGAAGACTGATCATATTTAGTATAGGATCACAAATCTCAGGGCTAGTGAACAAATAATGCTGTTTATATCCCCATCTCCATGGTACTGATGTGTGTGTAGATAGATAAATGTATGTGTGTGTTTATTTATGTATCCATGTATGTATGCATGCATGTATATAATTTATATATGTATATATACAACAAACAACAATGACAACAACAACTAAGCCTTTTCCCATACTAGATGGGGTTGGCTACATGGATTCTTTATTTTCATAGAGCTTAATCATGTGCCATGTTAACAGTTAGCTCAACATAAGCTATAGATCATTCTTTATTATTTTCTTCCAACACTTTTGTGGTCTTTCTCTTCCTCTTTTGACATTCTCACGTTCCAGTTTCTCATACCTTCTTACCGGAGCTTCCCTTGGCCATCCTTTTATATGTCTACACCATCTTAAATGATCTTTCCTCATTTTATCATCTATTGGTGCCACTCTCAATTTGTTTGTAATAACCATTATGTATTCGGCTATATATATACATATATATATATATAGAGAGAGAGAGAGAGAGAATATGTGTTGTGGAAGTACATATGTCAAGTATGTCTAAATACTGCTTAAATTTTATATTATAATTGTTTTTCACTCTTAGCAGGTAACTTTATCAATAATTCTCTTTTGAAATTACAAATATATATTGATAGAGTTTGTGCAATGCAAGGTTCAGGTTAGTGCCATGCTAGACCTGTAGATCTTGAGTCATGATATGCCAGAATGCTATTAACAACATTCAGCTTGAAAGGGTGACTCCGGCTACATCCTATTTGTTATGAAGGAGGAGCAACCATGAACTTGCTTTATCTAGACCAAACAATTCTTTATCATATGTAGGGCTATATAAAAGTGATTAACATAAAATCTAAAGCTTATGTCTATCAACTAACGTTCATGCTCACGTCCAAATACACCACAACAAACAAACAGCCAACTCAAGACAATAACCAAAAAGAACAGGAACCAGAATCATAATTCACGTTCAGGGGTCTCCTTATTAATTCTGTTAGTCTATATGTTAACATGACAAGAAATAGCCTGACAATGAAAAGATAAGACAAGCAATCGAGAAAAGAGCAACTCATTTGCCTAAATATCATGTATGAATTTCAACATAGATGCCCCACAAAACCAAGTAAGCGATCTAGCAAGTTCACGTCTTCGCAAAAGCCAAGAAGGCAATGTGAACCTGCATATGCGCGTACAGTTTCTAATCGAGTCACTTCTTTCGCGAGCGCCGGCAATTCTTCAGCTAAAAGCTGCTGGCTTCTGTCCACATCACAGTCTTCAGGTCCACCTAAATCAGCAAAGAACAAAACGGAAAAGAACATAAATAGTTTGTTCAGGTTCAGGCATACATGGTTGATTGTAAACACATTTCCTCAATTTAACAAACTTTATAAGCAAACCATGTTTTCATTCTCTATCAAAAAACAATGGCGATATTGAACACTATTTTCTTCAGTGTACCAAATTTGACTAATTTTGGTGTTTTTCAAGCCAGAAACTCAGTTTACCAAGTACAACACATTTTACTGCCCACTCATTCAGAACAAACCAATAAAATCTTAAACTACATAATAATAGTTCAACAGATCTTACCCTGATCATCTTTGTACGGAGTCCTAGTTCCACAGATCTAACACTGGCTTCCTCCGTTGATCAAACTCAAACCGATGAACGAAATGCTCTCTTTTTTAAGCATAAGTAAAAGGTACCTTTTACATTCCCAAAACACACTTCCCATCTGGCCCAACTTCATCTAATTCATCAACATTCCATACAAAGAATATCCGAAACCAAATCCATCGTTATCTATCTAAATTTTGCAAAACTCAGTAATTTAATCCACCAAATTAGAACACCTAAAAAGAAAAGGCAAATTCTTTCCTGGGTTCACACGGACAACGTTATACCAATCCGACCCCAATTACCTTAAAAAGAAACGGTCATTCCAAACCCGTATTTCCCCGATCGAGACTCTAACGGTGAAACAACAACAAAATCTATCTCCTCTCTTCCAAGTCAAATAGTCATAGTCGTTTTGTGTTCTAGACAGACACACTTTGATATGCAATCAAATTCGCGTATAAACTAGTCATAGTCTATTTGTGTTCTAGACAAACACACTTTGATTCTCTTAACATATTTAATCAGTAACCAAATGCTCGTCTCGCTTCTAAAAAGTGTTTGCTATAAGGAGATCGAAACTCTAATGGTGATTTAGGAGAGAAAAAAAACAATTCGTGAAAGAGACTCAAAAATCATAAAAGAACACAAACCTGATATCGAGACCGGGGAGCAGACGTTACCCAATTTCTCCCTGATGTGCCCAATTTCGTTCCCGATATGACCGGAATGGGAAGCATATGCAACGATGAGGGAGGATATCCGGGTGTGGAGGTCGACGACGTCTCGGTCGAGGTCGGAGCACTGGTGCAGCAATTGGGTCTCAAGAGAGCCGGCGTTGAAGAGATCGTCCCGAGTCCGGAAGTTGGTCTCAAGAAAGGAAGAGAGGGAAGGAGAGATTTCGGATCTATGGGGAATACGAAGACATTCTCCCGAAGACGTCATTCTCCTCTTCCGCTCACCAACAAAACTTTTGAAAGGCTCACCGCAACGAAATTAACCCCTCCAACGAACGCCTCACGCAGCCTTCTTCTTCGACACGACGTACCCCTCTCTCTCTCATACGAGCTGACGAACAGATTCATTCAAAAAAAAAAGGAAACCAAGGAGGGATTCACTAGAGAGAGAGACTCCACTTGGGTCGTGTTCGTGTCAAGTCAGTTCGCCTTCGTGTCACAATCAAATTGACACGATCTTCTCTGTGTTGTCCTGGTTCGACAGGAACATGGATCGTTTACTAGGTCGTGTCCATGTAGTTTTGCATGTCAAGTGTTAGATTGCCAACTTCCCGCTCTTGTGAAGATAAGTTAGCCTCAACACGACCTGGTTTTTCTCGTGTTATATTGATTGAAGTCGTTCCTGTTAGATTTGCCTGCAGGTTGTGTTGCAACCAATTTTTGTATTTCGGGTTGCCTTTCCATCTATCGTGTTCACATAAAGAACAGGTCAACTTGAATATAATCTCCTTTTGGTGTGTGTTTCTTTTTTTTATGTCGAATTTTCCCGTGTTTTACTTTGATTGGATACGAACACGGACTTGAATTCCATCAATTGGATTCCTTGATACGGTAGTTACCAACACTAGATTGGTGCAAGTGGTTCAACACTTGTTCGTCTTAAGCAAAAGCAAGGTCATGAGTTCGAATCTTGTGAAGAAAACCAGTATTGAGCGAGCTTTACCTCTAGACATGGCCAGTCCTGGTTAGCCCAGAATCTAGAACTGTAACTGAATCAGATCAGACCAGTTTCAGTTATTGAACCACCTGTGGCGGTTCAGATTTGAGTCTAAAACCACTCGAAACCAGTAATTTTATTAAAAAATAAAAACTATAATTTTTTTAAAATATCGAAATCGGCAGTTCTTGGTTCGGATTCTAATTTTACAAAAGGTGAAACCGGATGGTCTCTGGTTTCAGAGGTTCTGAGTTCAGCCAGCTCTGACCCAGTTCAGCTTCGGTTGGAACCACCGGACTCGTTAGGGACCGGCCATGTCTATATAGTCTATCTACCCCCATGGTAGGTTATTTCAAAACCTTGATAAGTGAACTAAAATAAACAACTAGGGATTTGGCTCTCATGGTGAAACCATTCCCTGTTACTGATAGGAGTGGGAAGTTTGTGTTTCGGGTAGAGCGTGTGATGTGTCATTTTGCTTTCGCATAAAAAACAGGTTATCCAAGTGGCATGTTTGTGTTCGAGTAGAGCGTGTGATGTGCCATTTTGTTTTCGTGTAAAAGACAAGGCATCCGAAATATAATCCATATTTTTCATGTCACATGGGTAGGCACAGACATGTTTTTTTGGGTCGTTCTGTGCCACGAGTTATATTGCCATCCCTTTCGTGTCACTTGGGTAGGCACAGGCATGTTTCTCAATTCACGTTCATGTCAAAAACAGGTCATCCCAAGCATGTCCTGAGATATTTGGTGTCAATCACACGGAGTTTAAATAGGGTTCTCATGTTGCATCTGAAATCGCCACCCCTACTTGCTTGCGAGTGCAGCTCATCACCAGAGCTAATTCCACTCAGGCTGAGCCCATGTCACAAACAAAGCATGAAAACCGTGCATATATATATATATATATATATATATATATATATATATATATATATATATATAACTCCATCCATGTAAGGGATCACCCTTGCATGACCGGTCCCAAGTCCGGATAAAGGAAGGGGGTTGCGTAAGATTTTTGACAATGAGTGCAAAACTTTGTCAGCCACCATGGATTCTACAAATTATGAAAGGGCTATGTGGAAACAAAGAATCCAATTACCCAACCTCATCTAATATGGGAAAAAGCTTAGTTGTTGTTATATATATAACAAAACCAAACATTGTTGATGCTTGACGTACTCACCTATTGTTATTTGGTAGCATGAGTGCAATTTAAAAATTATAAGTTTTTTTGAAAATGTATTAAAGACAATGCTATTTCTTATACTTCTCAAAAACAATGATTAAGGATGAATGGATAGGATCTAATCTCTCTCTATATATAATTTGAAGTATATGCAAATTCTATTTAAAGCAATTTTTTTCAATTTTAACTATTTATATTTTTCAATCAAATAGTTGAGATTGGCTTCAAAACAATTGCATATCAATGATTTGCATCTCTTGCCTTCTTATATATATATATATATATATATATATATATATATATAACAAAATTGAATCCTACCCATACAAAAATATGTTCACCCATTACTTTTCAATGGCATAGTGTAATTTTAAAATTTTAAAGGCTTTAAAAAATATAAAAGATATTTTGATTAATCTCATAACACCTAAAAGCAATGAGTGAATATAAATGAACAAGTGTGAGTATGGTAGGATTTAATTACTCTCTCTATAAATAGAGAGCCTAATATATACTAACACACTTATGTGCTATTATATTCAAATAAATCTCAACTGTTTAGATAGTTGAAATTTAAATTAAAAAAAAACATGCCTTTATAAATTTAAATTTCAGCCCTCCATAAACATAAGATGAATAGTTTGAAAAGCTAACACATACCATGTTCTCTCTCTCTCACACAAATACAAAGAAAACTTGATATCCGTTAATATACTTAGGTGTTAACGTATTAAAATAGATCTCAACCATCGAAACTTGAATTCAAAAGTATAGATATGAATAAAATATACCTATAAGAAATATATATGTATTTCTTAAATTAAAATTTCAATCATCTATCACTGATAATAAATGGTTGAGAATCATTTTCATATACCACAATACTAGGTTTTCTCTCTCTTATATATATACGCACACCACATGCACGCGTGCACACGAACACACACATTCAGCTCCTACCCACTGAGTACGGGCCTCATATGTTGGGTTGCTAATTGTAACGTTCCACAAGGTCTCAACCAACATGACGTAGGGTCCGTTCATGTCACGTGATTGATACCCGTAAACCATTAACAATACAAAGGTGGCATAACACATACAATCAATGACATGTCAAACTTTCATTTATTTTATACAATTTAAGATCCAACAAGACAATGGTACAAAAAAAAAAGAAAAATATAACTACAAAGATTATACTAACTCCTACCATCTAGCAGCGAAAGTTAAAGTCCTACTTCAACGTTCAAAGTGCTCAACATCTCCCGCATTTAAATCCTGAAACATTTAAAAGGAAAACCTAAGCACCATAATTGTACTCGTAGATGAATGTGATCTCTTCATAGATAATCATATTAAAGACATACACTATTTCAAATCAAGCAATCGGAAAATATGATATATTTGTCAAAGATTAATAATATCATTTCTAAACATGTATGAATACTCAAACACTCATCAATATGTATTTTAGTTTCGACATCAAGTACTATATACTGTAACCAACCCACTATCATGTCTTAGGAGTCCCTCGAACCCTCTTCTAGTAGTGTGACCAACGCCTCTAGCGTATTGGGCTAAAGAACTTACCGCCTGACATGGGATCACCAAGTCTACTTCCTCGGGTCTACGAAACGAAAGTATTCGGATACCCCACTAATAGAGTCATACATTCAACCAATTTAATCACATAATATCTCTAGGTCTCTCGTATACATATCCTCTAGGCCTCTCTGAGGGTCCACATAAGCATATGCACATCACATCCACATTCTTGGCAGTCACATATATTGAGTTATTATGTCAAAATAATATATCCATATCAAAATCACACATTCATATCAAGTATCAAATCCGTTCTACGGTATATAAACTCTCTACTCTCGTTGACTAATTCTAATTATCCCCAACTTAGGTATGTCGTAACCTATATGAACTGCCCAACAACAACTAAACATTTTCCCATACTAGATGGGGTCGACTACATGAATTCTTTGTTTCCATAGAGCCCTATAATGTGCCATGTTAGCAGTTAACTCTTAATAAGCTAGATCATTCTTTATTGTTTCTTTCCAACACTTTTGTAGTCATCCTCTACCTCTTTTAATAATTTCCAATTCTAGTTTTTTTATACCTTCTTAAAGGTTCTTCTTTTGATCTTCCTTCTATATGTCCAAACCATCTTAAACGATATTCTCTCATTTTATCCTCCATTGGTGCTACTCCTAATTTGTTTCTAATAACCTCATTTTGTATATAGTCTTTTCTTGTATGACTACTGATCCATCTCAACATCTTAATTTATATTAGAAACATCTTTTGTACATGTTAATGATTAACCGCCCAACACTCAAAACCATAAAACATGGTAGGTCTAATTGCTGCTCTATAATATTTATCTTTTAACTTTAATGGTATCTTCTTATCACAAAGAATACCTGATGATCCTATCCATTTTAACCAACCAGCATTAATTCTATAAGTAACGTCTCCATCAATTCTTCCATCGCTCTAAAAAATTGATCCTAGGTATTTAAAACTTTCCTTTTGGGGGATGCATTGTGTGCTAATTTTAATTTTTATGTCCTCTAAAGTAACCAAATGATCAAACTTACCTTCCATATATTTTTTCTTTATTCTACTAAGTCGGAGGCCTTTCCTTTCTAATTTCTCTCTCCATAATTCCAATTTTCTATTAACTTTTTCCTTTAACTCCTCCACTAACACAATATTATCTGCAAATAACATACACCAAGGTACTTCATCTTGAATATGTGTTGTTAACTCATCAATCACCATTATAAATAAGTATGGACTTAAAGTTGATCCTTGATGTAACTCAATATTAACTTCAAAGAAATTTGTCATTCCTTCATGAGTCCTCACACATGTTTTTGCATCATCGTACATGCCTCTTATAAGGTTAATGTATGTTAATAGGATATCTATTTTTTCTAAGATTCTCCAAAGAACCTCCATCGGTACCTTATCGTAAGCTTTTTCTAGATTAATAAATATCATGTGAAGGTCTTTCTTTTTTGCTCTAAAATGTTCCATAAGACGTCTCAAAAGGTGAATCACTTCAACAGTAGATCTGTCTGGCATGAATCCAAATTGATTCTCTGTTGTACTTGATACTTGTCTTAACCTACGTTCGATAATTCTTTCCCACAATTTCATAGTATAGCTCATTAACTTGATACCTCGATAATTTGCACAATTCTGAATGTGTCTCTTGTTCTTATATATAGGTATAAGTGTACTCGCTCTCCATTCTTCGGGCATCTTTTGGTTTCTCCATATTTCATTAAATAGTCTTATGAGCCAAGTGATTCCTATTTCTCTTAGTATTTTGCAAACTTTTATAAGAATATTATATGGTCCTATCGATTTACCACCCTTCATCTATTTAAAAGCTTCTTTGACTTTATTCTTTTGAATACGACAGTAGAAATTGTAGTTTATATACTTTACTAATTTGACTAACTCTCATAATCTAATAATAACATCTTTATTTTCATTAAAAAGCTTATAAAAATAATTTTTTCATCTATTTCTTATATCATCATTTGCTACTAGAATTTTTTCATCCTCATCTTTGATGCATCTAACAAAATTAAGATCTTTAGTTTTCTTATCACTAGCCCTAGCTATCCTAAAAATATCTCTTTCATCCTCTTTTGAGTTAAGTTTTTTATATAAATCCTTCCAAATTTTAGCTTTTGCTTCACTGAAGGTCTTTTTCGCTTCTTTCTTTGCTTTCTTATAAGCCTTTAAAGTTTCACTAGTTTTATTAGGATAATGTAATTTGTAACATTCCCTTTTTGCCTTTATTTTATTTTGCGCTATTTCACTCCACTACCAAGCTTCTTTTTGTGCAGGTACACCTCCCTTAGATTCACCTCAAACATCTTTCGCCACTTTCCTAATATGTATAGCCATATTGTTCCACATATCAAAAGGTGTACCAACATAATTCGAAGCATCTCCTTGAAGGACTTTTTGTTTAAATATATATTCTTTCTCACTTTTGAGGTTCCACCATTTAGTCCGAATAACTTGATGCACTCTTTTCTTCTTTATCCATTTTTTAATTTGTAAATCTATAACTAAAAGTCGATATGAACTGTCCAATGCAACTATAAATAAAAATTAGCTCAACCAACTAAATAGCCAACACAATTCAACACATCTACGAGTTAGAACTATTCGATACGTCTATTTATAATATACCAACATCATACATTGTCATAAAAAGTAGATTTATACCCGATAGTATTTCACTCGACTATAATAACAACCAACGAGGTAACACTAACAAATATGTCCGTCTATACTCTACCGATGTCCGATGTTGATCCATACCCATTAAGTGATTTATTCACGCACAAGCACACTAATGTCATGCATCCATATACTCAACAAAGCATTTTAAATACTATTTCACAAATCAATATAACCATTTAATAGATTAACAAACAATTTCATAATCTCATGATCATCTAAAAGTAATTAAAACTATCTCTAACGTATAATCGAAAAGAAAACACATACACCTACTGGACGTTTTTACGTAGATTCAAATATAATAATGTTAACTCCCCCTTAATCACCTAATTTAATCCCTAAATCATCATAAAAAGGGAGGAGACTGACTCGTCATGTCGGTTCACCCATCGGCTACAGGTTTTGCCCGGTTCCTCCAAGATTTCTAATGCCAAATGGTCCGCCACTGGCGGCAGGCGGACCGTTTGCCCCAGTAGCTGCCACCACCACCGACGGTTTTGTCGGAAAAAGGGAAAAAAGGGGGCGGCCAACTCTTTTTTTTACAAATCTTGTCGGGAACCAGTGATTTCACCTATAAAACAGATGAAAGAGAGGCAATTTTCTTACCTTGTCTCCTTAGCAGATGAATCTGGCCGTTTTCCCCTTCGATCACTTTTATTTCTGGCGTGAAATCTGGTCACTCTCTCACCTTTCTCTCTTTCTTTTACCTCCTTCTCTCTCCCTCTGTTTCTCCTTCTTCTCTCTTTTAATCCTAGCGATAAGAAGGTGGTTTCCGCCGCTCTCCATGACACCAGACAGTGGTCGTCGTGGCCACTGCCCTCTGGTCACTCTCTCACTTTTCTCTCTTTCTTTTCCCTCTCTCTCTCCCTCTGTTTCTCCTTCTTCTCTCTCTTAATCCCAGCGATAAGAAGGTGGTTTCCGCCGCTCTCCATGACACCAGACAGTGGTCGTCGTGGCCACTGCCCGTTGCTGCAGCAGTCGGGCCTCATGGCTCCCCTATGCTACTTCAGCCGTCGGGTCCCATGCGAGACCCGATTCGGTCCAGACTCCACACTAACTGAGCCACCATTTTGGTTTCACGTCAAGAGGCAAACTGCAACTGCGTTTGAGGACAACCAACCGTTGTCCTCAAGCTGCTGAGCCACAGCCACTTGCATCTTTCTTTGGTACGATTTCCAAGAATAATGTAACTGGTTATTATATGAACGAAGTGTAGGTTCACAAATGGAGTGGCTAAATGCATGGCAACCACGGAAACCTGTTCCCTTCATCTCTGGCAATACAAGGCATGACACGGAAAGGGCTGGTAGGGCCCGATTTATCTGTATTTAAATGCACGGCATGTTGTTGGTGACACCTAAGAGCGAGAACATTGACCTGTTTTGATACGAACACAAATTGACATGACCTGTTTGTTGAGCACGCCCCCTTCGACAGGAAACTGCGACAGGACCACTACTCCACACAAAGTGACATGAAAAGTCAGCCCATATTCGGGCTAACCTGTCTTTGACACGAAAACAAAACGAGGCAACACGAATACATGAGCTTTCCGGTAACGTACTACCAAACACATTCACTAACCAGACTCATCTCCAGTATTCACATGTTAGAAGATTAGATTTTTCTTCTTCATTAAAACCAGGAGGAGGAAGCCATGTATGTGCACCCTGAGAATTGAACTCACGCCCCGCATCTTGTGGAGCTGACGGCCCTACCAGGCAGGCTATACAGCCTTGAGTGTGTCCGGTAAATTAGATTTAAGATCAGGCTTTGGCAACCAAGTTAGGATCCAAATCCGAATCCAATGGGTAGCTCACCCAATTATCTTCAAAATATGTCGATTCATAAACTTCTCAAATCTGGATTTCTAGTTGTTTTTTCTCATCAAACTCCAACTCTAAAATCCGAAATGGAATCAAGGTGGAACATACAAAGTCATCTGGCAACTATGGCTAGGAGTAGAGGCCCAACTGTAGTTCATCCTTCAGCAACACTCATCATCAGCCCCTGCAACTAAACCCCGCATTATGAAACCATCAAAGGGCAGTGAAGGATCTACATTGAGACAAGGTGGGGCGGCCGCCTCACCTGAAATTCAGAAAACCAAAGAAAAAGTTGGGGACCATGGAATCCATGACCACTATACATAGTTTGCCCACCTTGAATGGTCGAATAAGCTGTTTGTCCCACCCCACAGAAAATTCCATATCTTCCACTGATCATGGATCTACCGTGATCCCCCATGCAAGAAACTTAGTTCACTTCTGCATCTCACCCTCATACAATATTCAGCCTCATGCATAGTTAAAAGCCAAAACAAGCATGTGATTCGGGTTTCACCATTGATGCTTAATTGCATACAATGAGCTATCTTAGTAACAATGTGAGAATTACGGTGCCACCCATCACATGCACACTTGGGCATTGAGCTCCAGACCTAGTTAAAGAGCCAACCCCTTAGCCAGTGCGCTGCGACCCTTTTATGCCGAGCTCTCACTAGATCCAAATTGCTCTAGAGTGCATTCGATTCCGACAAGGCATGGAAACAGTTGGACATGTTCCTCACAAAAGATTGAATTTGCGGCATCCATCACCTTCAACTTACCTAATTTCGTGTCCGCCTCAGAAAACAGATCAGAACATATTCACATAAGAGTACCAGACAGAAGTACAGCAAGCCAGAAATAATAATTCAGGACACACTAAGAACAACAGCAACCAACATATAGACTGGCAAAACAAACATAAGCATCAATGGACAACTATGCAAGGAGATTGTACATGTATCTGTCTGCCAATTCATGCCACCAAAACCAAGCCTTATCTTATCCTGCACCAAGAGCGTTACCTCAACCATATGGCTCTCAACTCTGATGCTGCGGTGGCGAATTCGATTCCCGGAGGATGCATGAGTGTGTGGGTGTGTTAGGCCTCGGCCTCCCTTTGTGAAAAAAAAGGCCTTGTCCTACAATAAGTGCAGTCGGGGGTTCCGCTACATGGATTCACAATCTCAAGCTGTTACTCTTGATATTAGACGTTGGGCATGAAGAAAAGTCTTTCATATAGCTAAAAAGAACCAGCAAAAAGATGTGAAAGTTGAGCAAATTTCGAAGAATTATGAGCATCAATTAGTATTAGTTAACATCGGTCACACAACCATGTAAAATCAGGCGAGAAAGTTTAAAACGAATATCCAAATTCTTGATAATGATCGCCGAAGATGAACACAGCAAGGAATCAAATTCCATAAATGTATCGATCACTTATCCGGAGCATAATTCGAAGCACAGTCCGTTTAGGCTTAATAACTGATTAGAAGAGAATGTGGAGTTCATATGCGCATCACAAATGGTCGCCATGCACAGAATATATAAAAGTTCCAAGCAAATTGCTTCCCATTTGGATCATATAGGAAGTCCTTTTCCTAATATTGTCAAAACAATATCTCTTGGTATCATGCAAATTGCAATAGACTTACTTTTAAGCCAATGAAAATGTTATTCTTTGCACAAATTGCTGTGTTAAATGTCCTCATAAGTGAATCCCAATGTTTAGAAACTCATTTCACTTAAAAGGGTTTGCAATGAATAAAAAAGAAACAGGGTATTCAAACTTATGAACTCTAGCATGCTGGCAGAGATTAAATTATTTAGTCATATGCAAGAACAAGAACATGTGAAGGAAGAATACAACGGTACCTAGATACAAGAACAAAAAGACATCAAAGATTGTGCCAAATGCCATAACATGAAAGTTAACTACTAATTTAACCAAAACTCTGTCTATCATGTGTGTGTGTGTGTGTGAGAGAGAGAGAGAGACTCCACAATGACATGCGGAACAGTATGCAGACATCATGTGATTTGGACTTGCATGGACAAACATTGAAATGTGTAGCACAGGAATATGGATTCATATATTCTTTTATGCAGTCAAGATCTTAGTTTATAAGTGTTAGCACCATATGAATAATATCCTCAAAAGCCGCGAAAAGAAAAAATTGCATTGGAGCTGCTAAAAGTTTCATCAGACTGCTATTTCCTTCAGCACACAAATAACAAAAATAGACAACTTAACTGCTTCATGCAGTTACAATCCTCGATAGGAATTGTCACAGCAATGTCACAACTAACAGAAATAGACAGCTTTAACTGCTTCTTGCATACACCCCTCAACACCGTAACATGCTTCTCACAGACCATAGACATGGAATTCATACAAGCAAAACAAGGGCTGAGATCCTTAACCTTCTTCCTAATCCTTACTAAGCACAAGCAGAGAGGAAAATATCATTTGATCTTTCTAATTACAGCATGAGAATATGGGCCGTGTGTAGGAAGCTTTCATAAAAAGTGGACAATTTGGTTGAAATAAGTTTCTATTATGTATGTCAGAAGTTTATTTCCAACTAATCAGAAAAGTATTAAACCCCTACAACTTTGGTTAGTGAGACAAAAGGATTCTTCTTTGCAGAACAGACCACTCTAAAAATCACATAAAGCTAAACAACATACACACTGAAACCTAAGACAAGAAAACATATATGCAACTATGCATACACATGAAGCCCGTGAATCACAAGTGATGTTGGACACGATGGAAAAGGCATATTATGCTAATAAATATGAGGAACAGTTCGCTCAAACAAGCAAACCAGCTAACAGTCAAAGAAACGTGTATTGCTGAGATCTAGAACTCGAAAAGTAACAAGTCAAACGTGAAATCTACTCCTGTGATTAAACACCAGAATCTTCCAACTTGATTTGCTTTATGAAAAGGATTCACAATTGTCCGAGGTAATGAAGGTACAGGATAATCACAGGTCTAGCTAATGAAAGGTAAACATCATGTTATTCACTACAAGCAAATTCTGATCTTTCCAGGTAAAGGCACTTCGAGAAAGTAGGAGTATTATCATTCTTGTGTGCCCGTGTGTGCATGTGAGACATTACCTGCATGTGTGCGTGCATACATGCTACATCAGTGTGATGCCTATGTAAGGAAAATCCATAGGCATACAGTCCTTTTATAAGATAATAATGAAAGTCTCAAGCTTATACATTAGGAAACTTTCTCGGTTTTCATGTGTTATTTTGTTATCCGTTATTACGGTACCATAAGCTCAACAAAACTGATGCCTACCGATACAAAAAGGTCAAATGTCCACCATAATATTAGCATTCTGGAATCACTTGGTGAAAACATCATCTTTATATAAATCGTGGCTTTCTAGTCCAAACACAAGAGCTAGCATGATGGACATTGGTTTTTATTATATTTCAGTAAGCCCACAAGGAGTACAAGCATGAGAAGAACTTGACTTCTCAAATTGTACCTTGGACCATACCTTGTAACTGAGCTTTTACCAATTCATTTGCAATGTGTTAAGGGAAATGAGAATTAGCAGTAGAAAGGATCAGATCGACGAAGGCCCCACAAATCCAGTAGAGGAGATCCAATAAATGACACTTTACCATGTGATCAGTGGTAACTCTCAGCTTCAGCAGAAACACATATTTTGTCCAAATTTTAGTAAACGAGTGAATAATAAACACAATCACGCATGATCACAGACAAGTAAAACATGGGCTCCATCACAATCTTGGCAAGACTCAAAGAAACCCTGAAGCAAGAAATGGTGTTCAAAGAGTTGAATGAATATCCTTTAATGCATAGGCATTTGCTTTTCTAAGAAACAAGAAATACAAGGATGAAGACAACAAAGACTAAAACATTTTTGAGATGTAAAGAATAAACACTGACCATTTTCATAAAAATACTTAAGAATAAATACAGGTGCAGGGGATGTCCTATCAGCCATATCAGCATTGGATCCACTAGATAGATGGCAAAACATAAGCCCATGTAAGTGTGTCTGTGAGTAGGCGTGTGTGACTACAAAGACATGCACCATGCAATTATCCTCTCAAAGACATATTTAACACAAAATCAATACCCTCAAACTGGAAGAAAGTCATCTGAAAAACCAATTTCTTTTCTTCAATGATGGAACAAATAGACAGATTAAGGACCTGCAATCACATCTGAGATGCAGCAAGACTCAAAATGGCAACACATGAATGTGCCCACACATATAAACATGAATGCAAAGCAAGAATGTGCAGACTAGTTACATTCTCATGTATATGGTATGTGACAAAGACTTAAAAATCTCAAGACGTCAAATAATTCATCTAAACAATGAGGAATATACTTACTATGGATTCATAGGACAAAAATATATATGTATGCATACATATATGTACGAGTACTTGTATTACTATACTCGAGAAGAAAAAGGTACAACTCATTAATTCTAATCTTTCTCCCTTCAAGCATAAGTTCACTGTCCTCGCATAAGTTTCTACATAATATGGTGAATTTTCTTGGATACTTTTGTTCAATGCACAGAAAATAGAAACCTTTTGCTTTTGCCAGAAAATTGGAATTTGGTGTGCGGATAGAACTTCAATAGATCAGTAAGAAGGCAGTTACTTGACAAGAAAAAATAGATGCAACAACTACAGAACTTTTTGTCGCCAACCAGAAGTAGATGTTTAGGATATCAAAAGGAATGTCAGACCCAAGATAACTTTTGAAAATTTAATGCCTGATAATAATTTACTGTCTGGCACAAACTTCCAAGTTCCAACCATTGATATAGCAAAGGAACATGTGATGGCAACAACATAACAATGGATGCACCAAAAAGAAAATCAGCTCATCAAGCATATTTCAGTTTCTCTCCCATACAACGGCATAAACACTAGGCATCCATAAAGAAATTTACCTGTGTTGTGGAGCAATCTCGAAGAGGATCGCTTCTAAGCAGAAACATGAGCAAAGTGAACCAAACTTAACATTTTAATAAAATGTACAGGTCTTTCAAATTATTAACCTATGTACCACTTGAACCCAACCTTTGAAAGATCTCATGGCAACAGACAAAGCAGAGAAATTGTGATATTTGCTACAAAATCGAACTTCAATAATCAGAAATTTAAAGGAAAAAGAAAGAGAAGAAAAGCACACTCAAGATTCCTTGACAACAACGTTCTACGAGATCTTGAGTACCCACCCAATGAGAATTGAAGGAAAAGAAAAAGAGAAAAGGGAGAGGGAAGACGGCAGTGAGATATGATTATCAACTAGCCGGAACTTCATGCTCTTCTAAGAACAGTACTGACCCTATACACCCTTTCCCATGGGTTCACCTAACCCATTATTCAGCACTAATACACCAGATCTCAGTTTGATTGAATTAGATAATGCACAACTCAACCCCAATGTTTCAGCAGCCCATTACTGCACAGTTATAAACAAAACTTCCCAATGAAGTGGTTGCGAGCAGATCCCATGCTGGCGGCCCTTCTCTAGGCTTCCATGAATTCAGCTCTGTCACCGCTGCTCCATGACCTCTCTGCCCTCCGATCACTATCACACGATCTCCACAGGCCTTAAACGCCAATCCCCAACCATTCATGGAATCTGCTCTCTCAGGAAGCCTGCCAACAACATTCCAAGCGTTCCTCTCCTTGTCATACTTCTTAATTACATTTGCTTCTGAACAATCAGCAGCATAGAGCTCGTTATTCACAACCGCAACCAGCGGCGGAGCGGCTGCAGCCTCTCCCCTGGAAGGAGACATGTATGGGATCTTCTTCCATGTCATAGTCTCCAAATCAAGCTCTTCGGCGCAAGTGAGGGACTCCATCTGGCTCATACCGCCGATAACATAAAATTTCCCATCCATAAAGAAACCCGAGCACATCTTTCGTGGTGAACTCATGCGAGGAAGTGCAGTCCAACTTCCCCTTTCAGAATTGTACATCTCTGCCGAGCTGAGGATCTGCCCGTTGATATCACATCCTCCGGCCACGATGGCGATCTCGCCGAGGCTTGCAGATCCGAAAAGACACCTCGGCGACTCCATCGAAGGCCCTGGCGTCCATGAATTAGTGAGGATGCTGTACCTCCAGATGCTGTGGCAGATGCGTTGGGAATTGAAGTCTTTGCCGAAGACGAGCAATTCTGTGCCAACGGCGAGCGATTCCTTATCGGAAAACATGAAGCAATCGTTCGATGGCATCCGGGGAAGATGCATCCATCGCTGCCGGTACGGATCGAACGCCTCCCACTCCACCAAACTGCACGCGAAGTAAACCCAGTGTTCGACGATCCCGAGCTTCCTCCGGAGCCGGTAGAGCTCACCGGATCGAACCAGAGAATTGAAACTCCGATTAAGCGAGGAGATCGAGCCGTAGTCAGATCTGGAGCACCGGACCAGGCAATTTATGGTCATGTCTCGATCGAGTCCTTGGATCAGGGAACCGTCCGACTGGTCACTCTCGACCTGCTGGCCAGATTGGTCATGGCAGGGCCTCAGAGAGCTCAAATCCATCATGACTCGGTTGGGAGTCCAAATCTGAAGGGCCGGCCGGAGGCGGGGTTTCTTGCCAAGGCCGTCACCGCCTCCGGCCGGCGCATCGCCGTCGCCATCATTGTAGCTCTCCCCTACCGAACCCTGCTTCCCCTTTGGCGTGTCGACGGAGCAGGGCGAGAAGTACCAATCCCTGTCGGGATCGCACGACCCCGAGAACGCCCTGGACACAACGCACGATTGACCGTCCAGCATGGTTGGGCAGATCCGCCTTCCTCCCTTCCTTTCGTCCTCTCCCCCTGCTAAAAGGAGGAAATGAAACCCCCTAGAGATGAAAGATCAGTAAAGCGGGGAATTCAACACAGAATGAGAGCAAAGAAGGCCTAAATTCTTCCTCGATGGACGGAATCGGGGAAGAATCGAACGTCTTGCGCGTGAATTCAGACTAAAGGCATCAGATTCTCCATAGGCGCACCCACAGGAAAGTCGGGATCCAAAGAGAACCCCACAACAGAGATCGAAACCCTAATTCTCCAGAAACGCAGAATTAGGAGGGAGAAAAAAAGGAATCAGATGCAAAAGGCGAAGATTTTCCTGACTTATCTTTATGGATTTATAATAAAAAACGGAACTTTCAACACGATTCCACCGTCTATCCGAAGAGTTCGAAACCCTAATTCCACAGAGAGAGAGAGAGAGAGAGAGAGAGAGAGAGAGAGAGAGAGAGAGAGAGAGAGAGAGAGAGAGAGAGAGAAGGAAACCTAGAGAAGAGGAGAGGCGACGCAGCAACCGAATCGATCCATCCAGGAAATAAAAAATTCACAAAAAGCAGATCCTGAGATCTCTTCGCAATCGGCGAACCCGGGACAAACAGGATCTTCTTCGCCCACCGGTTACGGTCGGCGAACCTCAGTAAAAGCAAAGAGAGGAAGAAGCCTCTCACTTTCTCTCTCTCTCTCTCCCTCCCTCCCTCCCTCCCCCCAATTCTCTCTCTCTCTCTCTCTCTCTCTCTCTAGAATCCACATATTTTCGGGCGTGGAGCGGACCTTTATCCGTTCCTTACCACACTCCCACGAAAAAACTACGGAGCCCACCACACAGAACCGGTTCCGTATCAGTTTGGAAACTTTCTCCTTGTCGTTCTATTCTGAATCGAGAAGTTGACTCGGACTTCGTGTTCGCGGAACTTAAGAACCTAGAAAACCGGTAACTATGCGGCCCAGTTTCATCCGTAGCCTAGAACTTCATCACCTGGGGGATATGGTTCCATATGGGGGTGTTTGATGACGAGGCTGGGACAACGGTTCCGACTCACCCCTAGGGTGAGATGTTGTTTACTATGCATCAAGGCCCACGTTTTATTACGAGTTTCAGTTCCATAATTCCATGCCTCGTAATCAAACACCTAAGTATTTGATTACATGGCTTCAGACTATCAAACCGAATTGAATGCACACACATATGGCCTAATATGCTTGTTATGTTATACTTAGGTAGGCCCGGGTTCCCGGACCAGTGCCCGATTTTTTACCTAGAATTGAAACAGTCCCACCTTTTACCCGATTCCAAGACCAACTAAAGTAGGGCCGGGTCCGAGTAAACTTATCCCGAACTTGTGTTTTTGTGTATGTGTGTGTGCGTGTATGCACTTCAATGTATATATTCAGGTCAGGTTTCAAGGGAAGGAAAAGAAACAATGAGGGAGTCCCAATAGAGTTGGATGCTTCTACTTGACCCGAACCACATCAGGTCAGGTTTGGTTTCGAAAAATGAACCAAGAAAAAGCGGGTTAGTTTGACCTGATGTGGTTCATTTTTCAAAACCAAACCCATAGACACGATTCGCCACAAATTAGGTATGGTTTTTCTCGTGGGAGACCTTACTAAACCCATGCCTGAATCAGAGTATTTTCAGATCATATGTACCCGAACCTGAACTCACTTGAATTAGGTGTCTCCACCCCCAAACAAAGTAGAATTTCATAAGTGAGATTTTGAGCAACTTTCTTTTGTTGTGTTTATTTGGATAAGACAATGGATAAGACAAAGTGTATTTCTTAGCATGAATGAAGGAAGCTTAAAGATTTTTGTGGATCTGAACCAAATCCCCACTGCCGGAACTTGCACCACATCCCATTATCCATACCCAATCCAATCCATTACAGTGAAGCTGTCCATGAGTCAAAATGTGGCGCTTGGACCGCAGCACCTCGAGACTGGGTCCGGTTCCAGCCTAGACCTAGTCCGGACGGACCCGGGCAGAGAAGGCTTCTTGTAGACTCTTAGCAAACCCAGCCACCGAAGGGTCCCCAACTCAAATTGGATCTACAATAGATGCTGACAGCAGACCTTGACCAAGGTCATGAAAATCTAAAGAGTTGTTATTTTCATGGACAACCATGTCATAAACACTTACTTGAATTATGTTAACCAAAATGAGACATACATCGCAAATACATGTGTTGTAACACGTGCATGTGTGCACGCACACACATATAGTCTGATATGCTTGTTATGTTATATGCATGCCTATCCTGGTACAGCTCAAGCAAAACAAAAACAAAAAAAATGAATGTTTAAGATAAAAAATGAAAAGTTAAAACTACCATATAAATCAAGTACAGCATCTAAAACTGTGTACTTTTTCTCAATTATCTTTCTCTTTGATCGAATGATTGATAATTATAAGTATGTGATAAGTATATAACATGAAAAACACATTCCTTTATATATTTTCACACACAGTATGCTTGTGCAAGCATGTAGCATAGCAAGCATATATATATATATATATATATATATATATATATATATATATATATATATATATATATATATATTCACACACACATTGGGTGTGTCTAATATGCTCGTGGGTGCACGCATCTAGTATAAACACAATTGTACCGTTGTTCCTCAAAACCCATATATGAGTTGTTCAAAATTTTAAATTGGATGCCTAAATTACAACTTTTCTAGAGTTAAATGCTAATACGGTACAAGGGAGAGTATAATGTTAATTAAAAATCCATGCAGTTGACCCCACTTAGTGCGGAAGAATGCTTCATATTGGTTTGTTGCCTAACTGACTTAATATACATTCTTACTTGCCCTTAATCTTCGAGGTCTTCGTCATTGAATTGTCTCAATGAAGATCCTTGCCTTTGTGGAGTTAAATGCTAATATTACACTGAATCAAACTTAATAACGAAATAAGAACCCTTGTAGCGGAGTCCACTCAAATGTGAGACTTTGATTTTGGTTGTGCACATTTATTTATTCTTCCATGTACGATCTTATTTCTCCGGAATAATACCTTTTTAAAATACAACATATAACAGTAAAAATAAATTAAATGGCCATTATAAAAACAATTGTCGTGCACTTGTTATGGTGCTTGTAGTCTTCTGCAAGGCATTCGATAAAATCAAAGGATATGACAAAGGATAAAATTAGAACGATACAAAGAAAGTTATAATTCTTGCATGAATTTCAGGTAAGGAAAATGTACATACAGGTTTTGAGCATGTCGTATATGTGCATAAAGTTTGATATGAGCATTATATATTAAACACATAATTTCGTGCTCTTAAGTTTCTAACTCATTAGACCTTTGAAGTGTTAGGTAGACATGGCAGGTTTGGAATTGGTCCCGTGGTTCCGAACGAAACCGAACCAAGTTATGAACCGGAACTGAAATAGAATCAAGAACCACTATGTTGTGTTCTAGTTCTACCTTCTATGGAAGCGGAATTGGTATACTCTTTTATATTTTTATTTCCAAAATTTTTAATGATCTTTTTCAATTTCAAGAGGGTTTAGGACTCAAACAAAAACCAGCTTGGTTCCGGTTTCTGGTTCCAGAAAACTGGAACCAACAGTTTTAGACCATAGTTTATGGTTACCCAGGTCTATTTCGGGTCATGAGATGACTAGGTCGCCCGGCGATGTCATTTTTGACAAATTAATGCATACTAAACCAGTTGAATAGTTCTTCCGGCGAGGTAAGAAAATGAGCTTCAAAATCAAAACTGTCACAAGTCCACTTATGTCAATGCTATGTCTATGATGCCCTCAAAAGGAGCTTCTCAGAATTATCAATAAAATAAGGGGGTAAATAGCAAAATGAAATCGATCAAAGTTTGAGTTAGAAGAGTAAATGATGATTATCAAAGTTTTGTTTTTTAATTATAAACAGAAAAAAGGAAATGTCTTTCAATAAATTAAAATTATTATTAATGATAAAAATATATAATTGGGTTGCACAAAAAATACAAATAATAGCATATTTTAGTTAGCATCAACGTTTTATGAAACTTTCTTATTGATGCTTCGTAGTCGGTGGATCGAGTTTTTTATCTTCAAGAGCAAAGAGGCCACGGTTATAATTGTCGACTTTGGGAATATCTGGGTTTTTTCCAAATTATAAAGAAAATTTTGTTATGGTAGGGCAAATTGCCCATGGAGGTAGATGTGTTGGGTTCGTGGTAAACAATGACCGCTGGTTCCGAAGCGAAGGTTTTTTTGTTCCATCAAAACCAAAAACCGAAAATGAACTTGGATCTAGACATGGCCGGTTCTGGTTTCACTACAACCTGGAACTAGAACTGAATTGGGTTAGAGCTGTTAGTTATGAGGCAGGTTTCCGTTTGAGTCCTAGATGGCCCGGAACCAGCAAAAAAACTTTTAGAAATTATAATTTTAAAGAAAAATATAAAAAGTTCCAGAACCCAGAGTTTGCTAGCAGTTTGGATCTGTTGGTTCTCATTTTGGGTCGGTACCGGTCCTATGAAAGGTGGAACCATAATAGAATCGGGTGATCTTGATTATGGATCCGATTTCATCGGTTCCAGTTGGTACCACCGAGCTGGTTCCAGACCGGTCATGTCTACCTGGATCTCGATTCATCCCGTTCAAGTTCTCTCTCAGGCCAATCTAGTATCTGGTTTGATTAGGTTTTCATTTGAAAGTTTCATTGAACGAAGTTGGGGTTTCAAAATTGGAACAAGAAGGGACTTGGAGCCATTGGGTTGAGACTGTTGGTTCCAGTTTGGTTCCACCAGCTCTGGCTGTGGTTCCGGTTGTAGATTTGGTTCAGCGTCCCAAAAGGTGGAATTAAAACTGCAATCCAGGAGTCCTGTGTTCTGGTTCCAGCAGGTTCCCGAGGGCCAGTTCCAAACCGGCCATCTCCACATCGTGGGGTCTAGCAGTTTACTGTTAGACCCATCAAGAAAAGCATATTAGAAAGTGATATGCTGTCACAAGAGAATACAATTTATCAATTCAAAAGTTTTCTAAGCACTAGCAAGGAGCATAATGAGAATAGACTTTAAGAGGATAATCCTTCAATTAGATTCGTGCATCAAAATAATTTATAGATGCATTCTTCCGTTTTCGTGTTTTCCTTTCTTTCCTTGCCTGGATAGGGGTCCAAACCAACCCGACAGTTCCAACTAGAACCGAATCGAGTCAAGAATTGGTTGGTTAGAACCGGAACCGCTCAAACTGGACCGATTCATAAAAGAATCATGAAAAACCCGAACTGAAACTGGCGGTTTCAAACTAAAATTGAGACCAGCTCAGTATGGTTCCGGTTCGTGAGCAAGAGTTTGATGCGCTTTAGGTCCGGATGTCCCACAAGTAATACCATGACAGTTATAGGACACGACTCAAGTGGGCCTTCACAACACAGCGTGGGCCGGAGTTAGAGAAGCCCATTTTCATCAAGACGATTGCGAGAGCACTCGCCCACGACACCTTTTCTTTTTTTAAAGAAAACAAGTTTTGCCTGACCTTAGTTTGCCATTCAAAAAATAGTAACATAAATATGATTTATAATATTCAATAAAAATGGAAGGATTAAAAGAACGTTATAAGGGACGTCCCTCAAAAGAATCTCAAGTTGAAGGTCATGAATTCAATAATCGCTAGTGCACATCTAAATAGGGGCATGCCTAACCGAGGTTGTGAATGAAAAAGGCAGCAATAATATATATATAGATAGATCAATCTTATTAATACTTAAATCTTTTCAATCATATTCGTTCGATTCACATGATTAATAGCAAAGATTTGAATCCAAAATCAACTTTATATCATTGTACTTTATGTACTCTCATTTAATGAACAATGGTATAATAACTTTTTTTTATGTTAAAATCTCTATTTGTAAATCATGATGATTGAACAGTAAAAAATTTAAAATATATTTAAACACATAATGGATTGAGTATATATCTCTCTCTATATATAATGGGATCAATAAAGTGTACTGCCAAAAGTGCATGTATATATATCACTTTTTTTATTTTCAACCTTATCGGATGGTTGAAATTTACTTGAGTGCTTTGCATTTAAAGCTATCAAGCGATTGTTTTCTTCTTGTCGAAAAGTGATTGCTATTTTCAAGTTCGAAAAAGTATAATGGGAGGCTTGGAAAAACCTTCTAGTTGAACATCACGAGTTCAATGCCTAAGATATTAAATTTGCTCTAAGGGGTATGAATTTGAACCTGGCCAGAGTTTGAACCGTTCACCTTCCGGAAAACCAAATCTGAACTAGTGGTTCCGGACCATATTTTGGTTCTGGCTCTAAAATCCCACCTTTAAACTAGACCTGGACTAGCGATCCACTGTAGAACCGGACCTACAACCGATCAGATAAAAATTGAAGGTCCGGACTGTGGTTAGGGCCACTAGTGGTCCGCCAAATGAAAGCATTACTAAACCTGGCCCTAAACTAGAACCACTGTAGAACCGGACCTACAACCGATCAGATAAAAATTGAAGGAATCAGGTCCTGTTCAGGTTCTAGGTTTTGCTGGAACTGGACTAGAGGTTTGAAACCACAGTCCCATCTTACTCGGAACCAGCCCGGACTACCAGCCTCATGCAGCCTCATTCAGTGCAAGCATAAACGAGACCTTATTGGATCAATTCTCTAGAGCTTACTCGAAAATGAAAATTCTGGATGTTGAAAGCTCAAATTTTCCTATTTCATCTCCTACTGTAGGGGCACCGGTGCATGGGCAAGTTTGCCGGTTGCCGGCTCGCCCAAAATCTAAGAAAATTCCGAAAAAAATAGAAGCCGTTCGATTTTTCCAAAGAATTACTTAGATCGCCTCGCCTGAACTTCACCCAACTCGCCTTCCCTTGGCCGAGAAAATCTTTTCTAGGTCCACCATTGATCTTCTATGTTTAAGCATCTTCATCAAAGCCTAGTTGCTATAATTTAGTACCAATAAGGCAATTCCAAAGTTTCCCACATAAGTGGGAAATCCAAACATTAATGAAGATTCAAACTATCATTGTTAAAGTGATATATTAACATGATAATTAAAGTTAGAAGATAGCTTGAGATCTCTTTCTCTCCCCTAATTCAAACAAAACTCAATGACTGCTGTATGGCTCATGGGTCGATTTACAAGATTAAGGTCGTGAGTTCGATACCCGGGGCATGCATTTGGCTTCATCTTCTCCATTAGTTTATTCAAACACCGAAGATAGAGACACTTCATTAATATCGAAGATCAAATACAGCTCCATAGAGCATGCAATACATAAAATGAGGATCCAAACTAAATACAAAGGTCATTTGTAGCTCAAACACACAATTTCAAGATCAAATAAATAAACGTAGGTTAATTATCTTAATTCCTCTGCAAGTCATGGTGGATCTGAATTTTTTTTGGATCAGGTGCACTTATATTTTACATCCACAAAACACTTGTATTTTCCGATATACAATAGCAGACCCAAAAAAAATTCAGATTTGAGGCGACACACAAACTTTACCTCGCACTAAAGTTGGTCCACTACTATCTCCAAGCATAGTAGCCATTCAAATAATATTTTTCTTAAGATGTATTTTATTAGTAAATGTATAATTTTAATATTTTTGAGTACTTTTTAAATTTATACTGTATTTCATTTGTCTTTATTTTTTGTCATGCTATTACTTAGGGGTGACAACCAAAAAATTCCTTGTTTGTCTGTTAAAAATTCTTCTTGTGCTTGGATTCAACTGACTTATCACGAACATGGAAGACATGATAAGGCACGAACTTGCTGGAAATTTCATACACAACAAGATAAAAACATGACACTAAAAACCTGTATTTGTTTCGACATGTGACACAAAAAAAAATTGGATCGTGTCTGGATATGTATTTTCGCAATGTACTAATGACACGACGTGTACACGACCGAAAGCGTGAGATTAACAGCTTTGGTTATGAGAGAATAACCAAATAAATTTGGAACTTGGGTTATTAAAAGTAGGAGCAAATTAAAGGCCGTGTGCATTATTGAGGGTAGGAGGAAAAGTGGGGTGGCCAACTTGTGTGGGTCTGGAGGCTCAGCAAAGCGTCTTTGACTTGCCCTGCCTCGTCCATTTCGTGTCATCATACGCAACTTGGCTGCTGAAAACGTGGCCCGACTGGACCCTCACATCCATGACTGAACTGATAACCACCCAATTATTTGAAGGTGATAGGGATGGCATCACTCTGCCGATACAACAGATGCACGACACGAAAACTGACACGAATATGATACCAAAAAGTTCTTGTTCATATTAAAATAACAGGAAGATGGTCGAATTCTGTTAGTACTGAGATGACCTTTTAACACAATGACAGAATACAAACAAAACCCAAAACACGAAATTGGTAGCAATATGACATTCAAGGCAACAAAATCAATACGGACACGCATTGAAAAGATTCAGAAGCTAGAAAGTTTGCTCGTGTTTGGGTTTATCTGTTTCTAATGTGAACACAAAATGCCACAACACGAACATAACCTGAAATACGAATTAGCACCCTATGGTTGCTCTATTATGGGAAGAGGAATTTGTGTATACTCGCAATACTGTGAGAATTGGCCGTATAATGGATCGAAGAAGTGGAGCTGGAACTGTTTGTGGGGAGTGGGGATCTGGTTCAAGGGCCTTGGACAATTTTGAGTGGCTCCCTACCATCGATGCTTGAGATGGACGGCGGTCAAAGCATATCGAAATCAGTGGTTGTTTTCCAGTTAGGTTTCACATAAAGTATTCTCGGATGGTGTGATCGATCTATGAGCTTGCTTGGTCCACTCCAAGTCCTTTCCATTTCATGAGGCATCTAGTACGTCATCATCGGCTTGAAGGTCACGAGTTCGATACCTGAGGTGTGCATGTCAAGTAGCATCTGCCTAACCCTAGCTTGCCAACGAAAACAATCCATCAGATTCTAAAGCATGAAAATGGCAGCTACCAGAAAGGTAGTTGTGTTTCGGATGGTATCGATCGTGTCGATGTGACCCACGGCATCAAGAGCAAAGGACACACTTGTGTCCAAGTCCCTTCACCTGATCCTCTCCTTTCAGGTTCATCTTATTACTTTGTGTTTTGCAAATCGAGCAAGGTTAAGCATAAACCTATCAATTATAACTACAAAGAATACTGTGCATAGATTGTCTCAACCCCTTCAAATAGAAAAGCAATATTAGTCCAATCCAATCTAATTCAAAAGAGATGTATATTACCATGTTGACTGGGTTCAGGTTGAAGCTTGGAAGAAAACCCGAATATTTTTGATTAACTACAGGGTGGGTGTGGGACAAGTACCCTACTCCACTACCAGGCCTCAACTGTGCGGGTGTGTATATGTGTTTTTGCGTGTGTGCGTGCGAGCATACACATGTATTTGTATGTATATATGTATGTGTATATACTTGTACGCACTCACATGTGTGTGTGCTTGCATTCATATCCTTGTAAATTAACCTCAAAGTTGTGCCTGATATTTACTATGTAACCTACTGGGAAAAAGGCCCCCATTCCTAGACATACACTCTTACATAAGTACATATATACATGCATACATATACATTCTAACACATGCAAACACACACACACACACACACACACACACACACATATATATATATGAACCCATCTTATAAAAATGAATAGAGATAACCCGTATTTCTTGACATTTTGAAGAGATTGATGGTTGAAATAAAAATGCAAAAAGCAAATGTGTACCATCTCTAATTTATCCCATTGCCATTCCCTGACCTTAAAAGATAGTTACTGTTCTAAACCAAAAACTACAAAAACCTACCATTATCAATTTAACTCCTAACTTGAGGGTCCAATGCCTAACCTCATTGCAGTGCCCCTTGTGGATGCCTTGATTAGTTTGTTGCTTCTTTTTTATCTTTCGGTATGGTGGCGAGGTCGAAGGCGATGCACACCATGGACAACAAACTCATGACCTTCAATTTGTGAGTTGACCCCGTAGCCTAGTAAGTTATTGCTCTTTGTTGGGGTTGCTCGAATGTCAAAAATTTTAAAAGTAAAAAATATAAAAGATATTTTTATTAGACTCGTATTGTTCAAAAGTAATGAGTGAACATGTGTGATCATGTAAATAGTAGGGAGGATCCAATCACTCATATAATATACTAAACTACACAACTCTATATAGAAAATAACTCGAATAGGTTTCATCCAACCATACTTTGTGTAGTGGATTCTTGGGCTTGGGTTGAGTTCAAAATCTAGAATCGTTTTCAAAATGGATCGGATCTTGAGTATACAATATTGAACAGAGAGAGAGAGAGAGGTCCGTGGTCAATTCTGAGTCCCATCAATCAATTTTCATTTTATGCTGAAAGGGAAGATAGATGCCCTTGCACTTGCAGTAGGGTTTGGGCAAATAGTATACCCATGTGTGCACCATTAACTAGTTCCCTGGCAATTAGATCACCAAATATGGGGTGGCAGTTTCAGACACGACACGAAAACTCGAAGCCAACACGACTGCAGAAGTCATCCAAAGTCACATGAAAAGTATCAGTTTTGAGTGTCAACCTGCTTTTCAGTCGAGGTTTGTATGATAGCTTAAAGATTTTCTACCATGCTCTTCGTTTACAATGAACACAATTAACAACAATAAGATATCACCTTGCTTCTGACGATGGCAGAAAGTGCAATATCTGTCACGGGGTTCATTCACAAGTTGAAGGTCATGAGTTTGATCTCCAAAGCGTGCACTTGAGATCTGCATTTCCGTTGTACCAAAAGAAAAAAATAACCTAGAGATAACTCTATCACTGAAAAAACTACTCAACGGACCCTCAGTATTTGATGAGGCATGATTTTGATTTTCGAATGCTATAGCATCTTTGGGTGTAGTTTGAAATTTGACTTTGATTTTTTTTTAATACTTGAAGTTTCGATGTTCATCAAACACGGAACTCATCGCTGGTATGAAACTATGGTTTTATGGATCCAATTTAAGTAAAAAACTTCGGCACTGGAATAAAAGTGGACTACAAAATTTGGATACAACGGCTTCCCATAAAAAGCCAAGAACCTCCTCTCTCATATTGCTGCCTCATTTTACTTACACGAAAACCCAATCGTCAGTATTACCCATTAATAAAAAAAATAGAACCATGATTTATTTGAACCATGAATGCAAGGCCTATAAGTTTAGGCCTGCAGTCTTAGTACCAGGAGCCTCAGACCACAAATCAAACAAAACCGACTATATGACCTAGGCTTACCCGAACTTGAACTGGGTTCAACCCAGTGATGACCTATTTGTTAGGAAAATAAAAATGAGAATCAGAATTTTGGATCGGATGTTTTGAGTGGGTGGGGGGGGGGTAGGGTTAGGTTTAAGCACGTCACACATGTTTGACAATTTGTGAAAAAGGCATTAAGAAAAGTAGGAGAGCGATATGGTTTTTAGTGGGAATGAGATTTATTCCCAAATAATTTATATTCTTTAGAGATGAAGGGGGCCACTATTGGTACGTAAGACTCCAATCAACATGAAATGAATTGCCTATAAACAATTCAACACATCATGACAAATTTCATGTGATCAAAGGCCATTTTCTTTTAAATCTCTCTCTCTATATATATACATACATATACATATATATATATATATATATATATATATATATATATATATATATATATATATATATATATATATATATATATATATATATATGAGAAACATGATCGTGTGTACTTAGGTCTGCCCATTGCTTTTGAGTGTTATGAGTATAACTTCAAAATTTTTATGTATACATATACACACACACACACACACATATATATATATATATATATATATATATATATATATGAGAAAATGGATCCTGTCCACTTAGGTTCACCTATTGCTTTTGAGTAATACGAGTATAAGTTCAAAATTTTTAAGGGGTTTTGAAAAAATATAAAAGGCACTTTTATTGTAGTGGACATGATCCTATCTCTCTCTCTATATATATAACTAACATGAGACACAAGCTAGAACACGATTCACTGTTGATACGTAAGACTCCAATCAACATGGAATGAATTGCCTGTAAACAATTCAACACACCGTGACAAACTTCATGTGATCAAAGGCCCTTTTCTTTCAAATCTCTCTCTCTCTCTCTCTTTATATATATATATAAAGAAAATGGGATCTTGCTTATCTATTGCTTTTAGGTTGTATGAGTATAATTTCAAAATTTTTAAGAATTTTTAAGAGTATTTTTTATTATAGTCATGCCACTTAAAAGTAATATATGGATAAGATCCAATCACACACACTCTCTATATATATATCAAACAAACTAAAACACGATCCACTGTTCACATCATGACAAACTTCATGTGATCAAAGGCTCCTTTCTTTCAAATCTCTCTCTCTCTATATATATGCATATAATATACATACATATGTATGCAAATTGTAGACAAGCAAGACTTGAAATCTCAAGCTAAAGAGCGTTGATGTTCAAGTTCTCTTCAAGGCATAATATGGAGAATGCTCATTGAATGAGCAATCCATTAACATCTCTCATATCTAATCGATATTGATATGCCAAGTATTTGTTGATAGGAACTATTACGGCAATCCAATATCCAAATCCGATCTGTTGGAATAGGTTCGGCATTCGGCAGCGAATCACAAAATCTTTGTGATCTTATCTATCTAATGAATGGAGGAACCCGTTTTGAAGTCGTTCACCCTACAATCACCCCTGAGTATATACTTCAACAGGAATCACACACACACACACACACACAGATATATATATATATATATCAAACATCAGACTGAAACTAGAACACGATATGAGAAATCCATGTTCATGTTCACCAGAAGTAACACAAAAGATCAGGCCATGTTCGGGTTGACCTATTTTTTATATGAACACGAAATAACCCAACGCAAACACAACTCAGAACATGAATTGCCACCCAGCACGTACATGACCCAAAAGAGACTCCACCAAAACTGAGACAAAAATTTAAGGCGTGTTTCAATTCACATGTTATCTGTACTATTCCATAACGACACAGCATGAAAATGACCAAAAGCAAACAGCAAACTTCGTGTTGTCATCCAACGAAAGCAATATGAAAAAAATGGGTTATGTTCACCAAAACAAAGTAACATGACATCAACATGCTGAAGACACCAGATTGCGACCCCCTACACGTTAGAGTTCATGAACTTTGGTTGCTTTTCATGAAAAAGCCAAACATGTCTTGGTCTAAGCATGAATTCTCTCCTCCCTCCTCTCCCTCTCTCTCTCTCTATATATATATATATGAAAAACCAGATCATGCTTACCTCCCATTTTTCGGTGCATGAATATAATTTAATTTTTTTAAGAATTTTAGAAAAGAATGAAGGACTATGTTATTACACTTGTATTTTAGGAAATGAATGATTAGACATGAATGAGCAACGTCAATGGTGAGTATTATCCCATCACACACTCTCTCTCTCTCTCTCTCTCTCTCTCTATATATATATATATATATATATATATATATATATATATATATATATATATATGCACGTGCGCCAAACCTAATGGGGGGGGTGCGTGCTCAAAGATGAAATATGAGGTCTCAAAAATGTAGCACTGCATATAATGGTGAATGTTTCCCCATATCGTGAAAACAGTCAAGCTCCCCAAAGACAGGCATCCATACGAATAAGGGCACCAGCCTTATGTGAAGAGATTGATTGGTCATTTTTTGGGCACATTCATTATCTTGGGAGAGATTATCTCCATTATGAACATTGCATAACAATGCCATTTTCTCTCTATTTTTTTAAAAAGGAAAAAACAAGTACCTCTAGGAAGTGATATTTGTTAATAAGGAAACCTATTTCTTTTTTAATTAATCAAATTCTATTGTGTAAACTATGATGCACAAAAACAGTTGGTTTTCTTCCACGGCCAAACAAAACATGACCCGAAACATTTCGTTCACGTTATCACTGTGCTCAACACATTTTATTAAAAAAACTATCACTTTCATTAACACTCTCATAACCCGGTCACTACACTCGCTTAATAGGCATACAATTTTCATCATTACCTCCAAATTAAATATGATTAGAGCCTAATTGGTGTTATTAAAAAGATGTTATTAGACACATCCAGACCATTGATTTCGAGGCCTGGAATTACAGAACTAGAATTGTAGGCCTAATTCTCATCGTGTTCAAAAGTGGTCTTGGTGGTGTGCAGTAAAAAGTGAAGTCCGATTACTTCGCTTTTTACTTGATTACGAGACCAATCAGTGGTCTACTCCCACCGATGGGCTGTTGAAATTGGGACTACAATGGAAGTTTTGTAGGGCCGGTCTCATAATCAAACACTCTCTAAGGGAATTGAACATGTTACCTCCTTTGGCTAAAAGGGTTGCTTAAGTTGTGGCTGAGGCCCTTATCCATAATTATTTGAATGAAAAATCTCAAAATCCAATACAATGTACTTTTGTTGCACAAGAATTAGTTGTCATTCTAGTTTCTCTTGAGCCATATGCCTAAATAGACCCAAGTTTTTTTTGGATGAGGCGCACTTGCATTTTAAGTGAGGCACACTTGTATTTCACATCCATATAACACTTGTATTTTCCTATATATGATGACATACTCAAAAATTTCAGATTTCATGTGAGGTGCATGCCTCACCTCTCCCTAAAGTGGGTCCCCTACTGACCATATGGACATTTGTTAGACAAAAGAAAGCAATAAAAAGATTAGGATACACCAATAGGTAATGCGAAACATTTTGTATGAGAGGGTTATATATGCTGAATTGATTGAAAGTTATAGACATGGTAGCACCGAGAAATGGGTCACCTAGGTTGGGAGTCAACTCACAAGTTGAAAGTCATGAGTTCGATATTAGGAGTGTTGCAACCTCCGCTCTTAGTTTGTGGAGTCAAAACATTCTAGGCTTCTTGTAGATTTGGTATGAAGATGGACCTAATAAAGGTTCTACTTGGGTCCCAAGTCCAAATGTGAAGTAGGTTTTGGATCAGGCCAATCCAAACAAGGCATTTGGGTAAGGGCAACCTGAAGAACATTTGGGGGGATGACCAAGTTTAAGAAGTGTTACTGTCAAAAATTTCAAAAGAGGAATATATATGGGCCATTTCATCAATAGAAAAACCATGATCATATGTAAGGAGGATCAAAGGAGAAGAACTTGTGTCGTTGCCAAGAGCCCATCACCCTTCATCAAGCATAGGAGGGAATGCAACCAAGATGAAGAGGGCATGGATCAACTCCCAATCAATCAAAATTTGTTATTTCCTCTTCTTTGTCTTGGTCACATTTTCCCTTTATAATAGTTAATAGAGTTCTCTTCTTGTCACCAATCTTTTCCTGGTTCTTGAATTGCATCTCTCTCAATTCGTGGTTCGCCGAGCCGTGCCCAATCCCATTTGCCCTACTGTTAGGCTATTTGTCTTAAGGAGGCATAGAGACCCGCATCAACTATTTAACTGATATCTGTTTCGAATCTGTTTAGCGGTAGAACAATTTAGTCCCCATGGACTCATTGTGCCTGTCCCTTTGGAGGTGTTGATAAGCTTATGGTGTCAACTAGATTGGCATGTCTATTGTATGCAAATCTTAGTTCCAATGAATAACCAATACTTACAATATGATTCTTCAATATTAAACTTTAAATGCGAAATATGGGATGGTTCGGGTTTCACTAATGGTCTTATACCTCAACGAGATAGGGTCAACCTCTACATTCTAGTGGTTGTCAATATATTGGACCGAGAGAAATATTTATGGGTGTATGCATTTGTGTATGGGATGAATATTATGCTTAATATGTTGAATAATAAGAATACATAGATAATATATAAAGACCCTTTAATGTTTATGAGCAAGCAGGAAAGCAAGACATGATGCAACCAATACAATTTCAATAAGAGTTGCATACGAAAGAAAATGATTAAAACTTAAAAGTTTCACGCCACCACTTAGAGAATTGCAGTTGATCAATCCCTCCTCTTAATTGAGTGCTCTCACAACACACTACAAAAGAAAGTGAGAGAGAACTCAAATTCTGATTTCTTATCCTCCTTGCTTGCCTACAATGATGATGAATACCCCATTTATAGTTCTTCTTAGAGTGTCTTGAAAAAAAATTGATACAATATTTCTCACTTTGAAAAAGCAAGAAGCTAGAATTTTCGGTATTTGTATAGGTTTTGTTTCCTTTTTAAGCCTGTTGCAAATGACAAATAGAGAATTTCTTGCTCATATAAGGACATGTGGAATGATAACTTCAACAATATCACAAGAATGAAAATTGCTAGTTGCTCCTTTTGATTCAACCTTTCTATTCACATGATGTTCAAATTTTGGTAACTTCAATCATTTCATAATAATGGAAAGTGTTGGCTGCAATAATTTTTCTTTCTTTTCTTTTCTTTTTTTTTTGATATTTCTTATATCAACAACCTCATATTTTATTCATTCATTGTAAAGCAAACCTGGACTCTATGATTCAAGATTCATAGAATCACTTCACATGTTTTAAAATTGGATATTTGAAAAATCTTTTGTGAACCAATTTATTAATTTTTTTGGGGTATTTACAGATACCCCTCTTTGGCATCAATGAAGGTGAAACTTGATTGATGACAAAGAAGTAAATACCAAAACTTGACTTATTTCATAGATTTTGGTACAAAATTGACTTGAGTAAATTGAAATCCTTTATTAAACTTTGTGTGAAAGAAAGATATTTAAAAAGTTGCGGCAATCATGTTATAGCATGACTAAGGCAAAAGAAAGGTGTGTCTTGTCGTGAGACATACCATGAATCATATGCATGATGGAGTGCAAGACAAAAAAGGATATTTTTTCTTTGGTTCTTAGAAAGAGTTTGTTCTTATGAGAAAGACAACCAATTTCCTAAAAGAATTTTGAGTTTACACAAGAAAAGTGTTTCCAAATCTAAATCGATAAGATTGCTTTAAAATCATCTTATTTGAAAAGCAAAAGTAGAAAACTAGGGTGAAGTATTCTTCAAAAATTTTCTTGGAGCTTTTGGAAAGAGATAAATTTGAATTTTGAGTAAAAATGGACTTGTTTTCAGAAAATGTATTTCAAAATAATTAATTTTAAAATGATATAAGAATGATACCTTAAACCTTTGATCTTTAAACATAGAAGCTCATATTGAGGGTGACATCATCACTAATTCACTTCTTTTCTTCTATTGTAGTGTCGTGAGTATATGTCAATATTTCATTATCATTGAGTTTCTTATTAAACATCCTCAAAGCATACCTATAGATGATTTGGGTTCTATCTAAAGTGTCCTCAAATTATCATACAAGTTTCTCTTAACCTGTAGACTTATATTTCTTTTGTTCAATCATAAGGATGGTCGGTGAGACAATCACTACAACGACAAAATGCCAAGTATAATCCAATGAAATAAAGAGAGGCACTGGTAGGATCAAATGATGACTTCTTCCCCTTGGAATGCTAGATGAGAGTAAGATCAAGATAGGTGGTACACTTTTCAATATATTATAGAACCTTGCAACACAAAAGATCACTAGCAAGTCCAAGTGATTGTATCTTAGAAAGCATATAAAACCATATTCAAAAGAACATAAGAGAGTAAAATCCATAGAGTCTATGATACTAAGCTAAGTATCATATAAGAGCAATGTCAAAAAAACATCTCTAGCAAGGAAAGGACTTTAGAACTAATGCCAAAGGAGGATGAAAACTTGACTCCTATCATAATTCAAAGAAGAGAAAAATACCCCAGCTTGTAAGAAATACATTTATATCATGAAAATGTATCATGGATGTGACCCGATATATATGTTATGATGTAATGAAACATATGGTATCAAGCTCAATGGGATAAGGGAAGCTCATGCTAGAATGTCATCATAGAAGGTATGCATTTTAATACAAGTTAAAAGAAAAGAACAAGACTCTTTATAAAGACTGAAACAAATCTAGGTATAAACATGCAAATTGATTCTTTGTAGGTGATCATGACTCATGTGCTAGTTCTGAAAAATCATCAAAAATGTTTTAAAAAATCAGCCTTTGTTTGAATGGACCACTTCAAATGAAATCCAAAAGGACAAAGCATCTCCTCTTAATTTCTCGCTAAAACTAATAGTGGAAGAAGACAATATCAATTTTGATAATCAAAATCTTAACTTTCAAAATCTCAGAAATAATCATCTAGTGACCCATAGATAAATAGATAGGTTAAGACTCTTAATTCTAGGTGGAGTATGAATCCCTCTTCAAATGTAATAAACTCTCAAGACATATAATAAGACTTACTCAATCCCTTCTAAGTTGTCCTGAAAATACAAAGAATGATAACTCAAAAGGAAGCTTACAAAATAGAGCATTGCTTCACTTTTCCTTTTCTTTGTTCAACTTTTTCCTTTTTCCTTTTTCATGCATTTTAGCTTTTCAAAATATAACAATTCAGCATGAATATATCAAAATATATCAATAAAACATGGATACAAGTAGGCTTGAAAATCTATTAACACTTGAACACTATAACACACAATATAGAATTAAGAAGACACTAGCCGATCTACAAGCTAAGATATCCCAAAGATAAATTATTTTAGTATTTTGAAAATTAAGAGAATTTTATCAAAACATAAATATTGATGATTTCCTAAACTTTTCCATGCTAAGAATAAAATAAAATTATTTTTTTCAAAATGATTTAGTTTGAAGTGGTTTAGAACAAAGTGAAACCTGTATTTTTGAAATCAAATCTAAATATACAAATAGATAAAACAACATAAACTTATGAGTATTATCAAAATTGAAATCTAAGAATAATATTTTTGGCCATGGAGGCAATGACTCGAAGAGATCAAGCTATAGGTATGCAACACTAGAGGCATCACACATATCCTTGTCTTCATATCATTTTTAAAAGATATAACAATATCATCCATATAAAACCAATAAGTCAAAATCTAATAAATATAATGGATAACACATTTTTTCTTTTTTAATATCAATGTTTATTGGGTCTGAAAATCTCAACATCAATGAGAAAGTAAAGTAATGACAAATCTGATAATCTCAACATCATTGCATTGCAGACACATGTAAACATACTAAGTCCAACCTAGACGATGGAAAATAAAAAGGAATAGCATGAGATGTGAATATGGAAAATAATGTATGGCATGGGTAATGATGCATGAGCATGATCCGATGAAGGTATGATGCATGCATAAATCAAATATTTTTTAGATTTTCTCTATTTTTTATTTTCTTAAATTTTCTATTTTTTAAGAATTTTTTATTTTCTCAATTTACTATTTACTTGGATTTTCTTGATTTCTTATTTTTTGGGTTTTCTAGATTTTTGGATTTTTGCTTTTTCTCAATTTACTATGTTTGGATTTTCTCAATTTCATATTTTATATTTTTTATTGATTTTCTATTTTTTTATTTCTATAGTAATATACATTCATGTTCTTGTGCTTACTTGGAAGCACCCAAAAGATAATGAGGACCAATGTGGGTTTGTAGGAGTGGGATCTTGTAGGTCAAGAAATATGATCTCCAATGCATGAAAGTCATAGTCATAGTAATGGTCATCAATATTGTGTGGTGGGCTCTGAAAACAAGCTTGAAAGGATAAGAATGATATCTGTCTCGAGAAGATCATTAGAGAAGAAAGGACTTGTCTCAATAAAGTGATAGGATTGAAAAGAGAGTCAGAGTTTGCCCCTATAGTTCTTATAGAAAGAGGTGTGACACATATCTTCTTTTGTAGAAGGAGTAAGTGAGAGTTCTAGGGTACTTATGATATTGAATATCTTTCTTTCTAAATCTTTTAAAGAAAGATGGCTGAAGTTAAAGTCATTAGAGGGCTAAACTCTTTGATGAACATTGTGAGCTCATTGTTTGGAAAACAAGGATAAAATTATGGAAATCCAAACTTGTCTTGGGGATGAGTGATGTCAAGATCTACGAGGAAGTGTAATCTTCGAGAACAAATCAACAAGTGAAGATGTATGAAGGTTCTCTAGATAATGGTGGGAACCAACTGAGACAAAGGCTCGTGATTCAAAATCTTAAGAGAGTTGAGGAAGAATTTTTTGAAGATGACGGTTCCGATGATACTAGGGAGGAGATATTGGGATGAGTGGACATGAGAGGTGCTCTATATCGTGTGAATCTTCAAAAACCAAGACATGAGGCAATTGAGTCATTCTATAGGATGAGATGAGATCATAATAAGAGACTTGGCTTTTATGATTAGGAAATAGATGTGTAAAGACTCCCTAATCTTGATTACCCTCATTGGCATCTGGTTCTTATATGAGTATAAGTTTTTTGATCTATCAGATCTTAAATTATATGTTTAAGTGTGAAGCAATCCTCGGTGTCATATCCTTGGGTCCTATAAAAATTAGAGTACCTATTAGGGTACTGGCCTTTGGTTTTAAGAGGATTTGTAATTCGAGGTAGACGAAGAAGATCTCTCTATAATATAGTATTTATAGGACCCCTTTAGTAATCGTCCAAGGATAGTAAACTTTTTGTTTGGAGTCCAAGTAGGGTTACAAGTTCTTCTCTCCAATTCTCTCTTAGGTGTTGCAGGTTCTTGGTATTCTTTTCTTGTAAAAAACCTGAGTTTCTTTTTTGTTGGTTCCCTAGAGGTTTATCTTTTTTTAACCAAAGTGTTGACATTTCTCTTAGATTCTTGGCTCTTAATATCATTCCTCCTTTCTCTTAGGTTCATGCTTCTAAGGAGTTTATCGTAGATATCTTTCTTAATATTCATTTCATACCATGCCGTTCATTCCATGAATTCTTCATAGATATTGATCTTTTGCATGGCCAACATGGTTCTCAAACTCTAGTTGAAATTCTCCATAATCATCATAATTGTATGGCTTTCATCTATGAGTTTTGCAATCTTAACCATGATCATTCTCCATCTCATAATAAATGTGTGAGTTTCCTCTTATTTTTTCTATTTCAACTCTTTCAAGATAGACCAAGTAGGTATGATTTCTTTGTTGTATTTAAACCTATCCATGAAGAGATTGACTACATTATTGAAGTCTCTAATTTCATTGAAATTTAGACTTAAAAACTACTTAGAGGCTTCTCCTTTAAGATTGTAAGGAAACCAATCTATCCATTCATAGCTATGCTTCTTTCTTTTTCAAGCCTTTTTGATGAAAAAGTTAAGATAACTCCAAGAGTCTTTAAAACCATTGAATTTGTGGAATTCTAAAGTTTCATCATCAGAAAAGTTTCAAATCCTATAAGTAAGAAGTCTTCTATTTTGTATCTCTTCTTTTCTTTCTTTTCTAGAAATTTCGGATCATGCTTTTCATCCATATATTTTTTTCCTTAACTCATCATGTCAATCATGACTTTTAGAGGTCATAGGTTTATAGAATAGAGGATTATCTCGAAGGGTATTACTAGAATCTTTAAGTTTCTTTCGATATGTAACTTCATGTTGGTTATAGTATAGGTCATCGAAGTTTACAAGAGTTGCTCTTCTAAGATGGTTTTTCATTTCATAATTTTATCTTTTTCAATCTTTTCTTCTTATTTTCTCCTTTTCTCCTAAAATCTTTAAAAGGGCTTCAACCAATTGAGTAATGGGATCACTATCTAAATCACTAAAGGAGTCTGACTCATAGGCATTGGATTTAGACTTTGACTTGATTTTTTACATACAAAGAGTTTTAGACTTAGGCTTGGATTTAGGACTTTCATCAAATGAAGATGAAAAAGATGATGAGGGTAACTGGGACCATCCGTAAAGTGAGCTCTAGATTTCTTTCTTGTTGGATGTGAGGTAGATCTTCAATTTTGAATTCACCATATTGTGAAAGATTTGACTTTCTCATGAATTTTGACCTTGTGTTATATGGATGGTTCATGCAACCAAGAATAATGTCAAATATCCAAAAATATATAACCAATAAGATATCTAGCACACACAAAATGATAATCAAAACAAGTAAAAGAACAACTCTAGTCCTTCAAGTCTCACTAGATGTGTCAAAAGAGAATTGTATGTAAATTTTGGTTACAACAAAGAACCAAGACTTATGATATGATTCTTCAATATTAAACTTTAAATACAAAATGTAGGACTTAGTTCGGGCTTCACTGGTGGTCTTCTACCCCCGACGAGCTAGGGTTAACCTCCATATGTTAGTGATTGGCAATATATTGGTTCGAGATAAATATGTATTGGTGTATGCGTGTGTGTATGAGATGAATATTATGCTTAATATACTAAATAATTAGAATGCATAAATGATATACATACATATCATTTAATGTTTATCAGCAAGCAGGAAAGCAAGACATGATGCAACCAATACAATTTCAATAATAGATGCATACGAAAGAAAATGATCAAAACTTAAAAGTTTCAAGCCACTACTTAGAGAATTGTTGTTGATCGGTCCCTCCTCTTGATTGAGCACTCTCACAACACACAATAAAAGAAAAGGAAAGAGAGAGAAAGGAAGAGAGAGAACTCAAATTATGATTTCTTCTCCTCCTTGCTTGCCTAAAATGATAATGAATACCATATTTATAATTTTTCTTAGGATGTCTTGAAAAGAAAAATTTGATACAACATTTCTCACTTTGGAAAATCAAAACAATAAAAAGCAAGAAGCTAGAATTTTTAGTATTTGCATGGGTTGTGTTTCCTTCTTAAGCATGCTGCAAATGACAAATAGAGAATTTCTTACTCATATAAGGCCATGTAGAATGATAACTTCAATAATTTCACGACAATGAAAATTGATGGTTGCTCCTTTTGATTCAACCTTTCTATTCACATGATATTCAAATTTTGGTAACTTCAATAATTTAACAATAATGAAAAGTGTTGACGGCTAGAATTTTTCTTTTTTCTTTTTTATATATTTATTTGATCAACAACCTCATATTTGATTTGATTCATTGTAAAGCATACCTAGACCCTATGATCCAAGATTCATAGAATCACTTCACATGTTTTAAAAGTAGATTTTTTTATTAAGAATTTTTTTTGGTGTTTACACATACTCCTAAACAAGGAAATGGACGCTCAACATTTTTACTAAGGGAGGGGTCAGGCTTGTATCAACTGGCTTTTTACCTTTGGTTCTTTGTTGTCTTGTTAGGTATTTATGTTCCATCTTCCATTGGACTTGTTAAGTTCTTGTTAATGTACTTGAAGTTGTGATTGACATGAATTGTGACCCAGCTTGAAGAGTGTGCAGGCGCAACCCAAGTTGGGCACAAAGATGAGGGGTATGTGGGCCCTAACGATGTAAATCTTTGTGTTCTTTCATCTTTTTTTGCAATATGTGCATTTTCGTTCGGAGTGTGCTCCTCAAATGAATATGCTCAACACTTTTCTAAGTAGACACAGTCGGTTTCGGGTAAACTGTAACAAGTGGAACGATCAGTTTAGAACTGTTGGTTCTGGTTCCATTCATTCCAGGTGGTTCATCATCTCGGTCTAGTTTCAATTCTGGTTTTACTGGTTTCTTTCTTTAGCTTATCCCTAACCAGTTCGGTTGGAACCGTCGGACTGATTCTCAACCGGCTATATCTACTACTAGAGCAAAAGTGGTGTATCTTTTATACACTGGCTTTGTGCTTGCATTAATCCTCGTGCATTCAAGAGCAAGCTTTTACAGTAAAGTGAAAGCGTTTGTTATGCAACTCAAGATTGTTTGCCATCATCGAGTTTTCAAATTTAGGCGTCAGTTTGGACAGTGAGGTTTAGGCTGATCGCTTACGCTTTGAGGCTGGTTCCGGTTCCATGAAAGATAAAATCGAAACAGAATCAGGTGGTTCTCGGTTCTTGGTTTGGTTTTATCAGTTCTTACTCCAGAGTTGGTTCCTGACTCGATTCAGTTCCGATCGAAACAGTCGAAAACAGTAAAATCTGTTAGAGTGGAAAAGATGTACACGACACAAAAAGCAATAGCTCACTTGATCGACTCACAAGTTAAAGGTCATGAATTCAATACTCTAGCATGCATTGGCTCCGATGTTATGAAAAGAACACATCGGAGAGAATTGTAACCATAATATATTACCCTAATCAAAATGCATATATTTGTCTTGTACACGGTGAAAATGGTGGAAAAAGATACATTTTACAATATCTAAGGCTGTAATTGGAGATACCGTTTTTATTATATGTATATATAGGTAGTATTAAATACTGTAATGTCTTTCAGTGAATAATCTTTCATAAATATTTTCATTGTATGATCTTTGGGATCAATGGTTGAGGTGATAAAACACTTTACATTAAATGTAAAGTAAAAAATATAGTAATACTTTTAATTCAAATCTTCAGAGTTAGATATCAAAGATCGAATAATGAGGATGTTTATGTAAGATTATACGCCGAAAGACATTATGTATTTAGCACTATTTGTGAGAGAGAAAGAGCATGAATAAATCTAATTTGCTTGTTTGTTATATGTTCATTATATTCTTGAAATTATCAACCATCAATCTCACTAGATAGATAAAGTGAATGAGTCTAAATATAGAAAAGAAAAATTAGATGTGCAGTATATGTGTGCTGGGTACATAGACCAAAGCCTATGCATGCACCCCCTGGGATTCGAACTGTCCAACAGCGCTTTTGGTGCTATCTTTTACTTTTAACTCAACCAAGGTTGGACAAGCATTTAAAATGGCAAGTATTTTAGATTCTCTCTCTCTCTCTCTCTCTCTCTCTCTCTCTCTCTATATATATATATATATATATATATATATATATATATATATATATATATATATATATATATCAAAACCCATCCGATCCTGAATGGTTCTCCTACTACCCCCAAGTGATCGAACTATGGAAGGTACCTGTAGACAACCATCAAAGTGCATAATTTGATTATTAATCATACCAAAGCCCATCCCAAACAAGGAGGATAGGCCCAACCTGTCGGGGATCGGCCGGACCACATCCGAATAAAGCGGGTAATATCCAACCAATGAGCGCTCTTATCATACTTAACCCCTCACCGGTGAGGTATTACCTGATTTTAGTGAGCACTCTTATCATACCTAAACCCTAACCGGTGAGGTATGAACATGTACCTGATTTTAATGAGCACTCTTACCCGTACCCAACTCATAACCAATCAGGTGTAGGATAAGATATATATATATATATATATGTAATTAAACTTTTTCAAGATCATTTTCAAGGTTTGAAAATATTCAATTAAGATTTCTAAATGATCTTATTTTAGTCTAAAATTCTTTTAATTTCAACAAACTAATACGAGGCAACCCTAACCGATCTCTTATCCACAAACAAAAATAGTCTCAAATAGGATGTTCATGGGGCGGGGTGGGGTCAGAGATCTAGTTTTTGTTTCTCATTTTGGAATCTTATCTTCATTCCCGTGACAGACCAAAAATATTCTCATCCCTATGTCTTTGCGAGAAGCCACCAGAGAAAAGAGGAATGCTTAAATATAGATTGGAGCTCATTTTTACATATAAAATGAAACTTAATTTATACAAAATGTATCTAACTTTTAATATATTATTACAGATGAAATGTAGAGAATGACAACGAGTTCACAAATTAAAAAAAGAAACAATACTTTATTTATTTATTTTCTCTTATAATCTATAATGAATTAAAGGAAGGGTCGGGACCGAATTTGCAGGGCGGGGACATGCTATCCCCATACCTGCCCCGATCCCCATCATAAATTTGGTTGCTCTTCCATCCCGATCTATGTTTTCACTCCCCAAATCCGTCCTATTTAAGGCGGGTACGCCGGAGCATCAATCTCCTCTTGATGAACATTCCCAGTCTCAAACCTTTACCCACCCTTATGGGTAACCCTCTCCAAACCTAAAGGTGCGAAATGTTTACACGATGGAGCGAGACCAAGAATCAAAGTTCCTGTTCTCACCTCCAATTCAAAACCCCACCCTAGTTTTCATTCTCATTCCTATGACAAAGACCAAGAAGGTTCTCATCTCTCCCTAGGATCCGTCTTATGAAGGAAAGACCCTCAAACACATTTTGAAGTTCATTTTTCTTTTGTAATGAAAACTTAATTTATGTCGATACATTCAAATTCAGATATTTTATTATAAATGAATGTATGAGATAATGATAATAAATTTAGAAAAAATAACACTTTTTTTTTATTTATGTCTCATGTACTTTGTTTGATTTCTAAAATAAATGAAAAGAGTAATCGGAATTGGATCCATGAAGCAAGAACCTACTATGTCTACACCCCCCGCCCACTACTCCCTTGGATCTGCCACCTTCTTCACCATGGTGATGAAGATGAATTTATTGTTCTTGTTGTTCTTTTCCTTTGTTACCATTCATGCCTTGTCGCAAGACCCTCCTGAGCTTGGATCCATGCAAGTGGTTTTTCAAGTACATCAGCTTTTTCCAGTTTTTTGTGACAGCTCATGTCCGTGGAATTCTTGCCTTCTCTGCCATTTTCTCTCAGTGGGATCTTCATAATTGAGCATTTTGAACGGTATCCCCAAAAATATTGTGAACGATACATTGGTTTTGTAGTTCAATTGTGCATTTCATTCTAAAAAGGCACTTTCTTGTTTCATGATCTTTCAAGCTTCTTATTGTTTTACTGCTTTTGATTGCACCTGTACACGAAGCAATCAAAATTTTCTCTTATTAAAGGTAGACTTGATTCCCTCATCTATCTTGTCCTTGGATTGGGCGGTGTCTTGACTCTTTACTCTAAGTTATTGGTGGTCACTATCAGCCCCAATAACAACAACAATCGGAAAAAAGGTCCTCGTCTTAGATTTTATGAGTTACAAGTATCTCTCATGTGAATATAAAATGGCTTTGACAGAAAGCTAAGAAAGAAAATCACGAAAAGTGGAAAAGGCAGATATATGCATGCAAAAGTAACAAAGGAATAGAGTAAATATATAACACAAGAAAAATAGTGCTTTTGTGTGAAATCCCCTTATGTGGAAACCATGTTACCTTCGGACTTCATCATAGTATCTTCTCACTAACCAAGACTCTACAATCATCTTAGGCGAGGTCTCCATCTCAAACACTGGTATCAGAGCATGTATTTTTATCAGAATATGCATAGAAAAAGGTATGTTGTTAGTGCTTTTTGAAAACATAAAGAGAAAATACGCTAAAAAGTTTTTCTATCGTAAAGTTTTTTCTCTTATGAAAAAACCAAAGAGTAACAAAAAACAAAAAAAGAGGGGATAAAAAGGATAGATACTACTCCATGCGTGTAAATGGCAAAGCGCACACTAGGTAACCAAAAGAGCAAAACCTAAGACCGAGGCAAAGCCCAAGGTTGAGAGCAAACAAGGTAACCAAAAAAACAAAAAGCCCAAGGGTGAGCACAGGCCAAATAAACAAAAGGGCTAAGCCCAAGGCCGAACACAGGATAGAAAACCAAAAGAACAAAATTAGAGGCTAAGCAAAGGCCATGTAACCAGAAAGGGAGGAAGTCGAAGGCCGAACTCAAGCAGAAAGCATAAAAGGGTCAAGGCTGAGCGGAGGCACTCCCTCCCTCTCTCTCTCTCCTCTCCCTAATCTCTCTCTCTGATTCTTCTCTCTCTCTCCTACTTTAAAGAACGCGATTTTGTAAAACTGCAAACAGTAAACCACCCAGAGTATTGTTTTCTAGAAAATGCATCGGGCAGCAAACAAAAAAAATTATTTTGCCCTTGGGTATTCGATTAAATTACAATCTACCATTGAGTAAAATTACCTAAAACATAGCAGGATAACATTTTCAAGTTGATTTGATGTTGAGCATAGTTTGTTTAAACTAAATGAAAATGAAAATGAAACTTCTTTTGCTTATATTGATTGTGCTCTTTCTATTTATGTGAATATATGGCATAAACGCTTAGGGCATATAAGTTTGAACAAGTTGAGAAAATTAACTAACTTTAACTTATTGCCTAGGTTTTATGAAAATAATTTTAATAAGTGTGAGACTTACATACAAGAGAAAATGATAAGAGAATCATTTTTCAAAGAAATAACTAGAGCAACAACTCTATTAAAAATTATTTACACTGATTTATGTAGACCCTTTAGGGTAAGATCTCATCGTGGATAATATTTTATAGCCTTCATCGACGATTATTCGAGATATACTTATATATCTCTTAGCACATAAGTATGAGACACTTGAGGTATTCAAGGAATATAAACAAGAAGTTGAAAATCAATTGGGAAGACAATCAAAGTCTTAATATCAGACCGAGGTAGTGAATACACTTCTATAGAATTCTTGAAATACTGTAAAAACTTTGGTATTTCAAAACAAAGAATCATGCCCAAAACACCTGAACAAAATGGTGTAGTAGAGAGATATAATAGGACCTTATTGAATATAACTAGGTCCATATTAATAAATGTTTCTCTTCCCAAGGTGTTTTTTGGGAGAAACAGTTTGTATAGTTGTATATATTCTAAATAGAGTATCATGTAAAATTATATTCTCTACACCATATGAGATTTGGTTTGGAAGAAAACTAGACTTGATAATCTCAAGAGGTGGGATCTATAATACATGTAAAGATCCTTATCAACATAGGGATAAGCTAGATAGCAGGTCCTTAAGATATATTTTTATTTGATATCCCAAAAGTTTTAAGGGATATCATTTTTATCATAAGGACCATGGTTTAATAGAAAACAGGGATATTAAATTCTTAAAAGAATCTAATAATGACATTTTTGAAAATAATGATTAATGCATTGATTATCTAGTTGATCTAGATTTGTTATTATTTGAACCATAGATAATGATGAAACTGAGACTTTAGGTGGATCAAAATGACCTAGGGTCATATCATCCTACCTAAAAAATTCACACTTACCTTGCAGAGGAAGTGTGCAATTTTATGAATTTAGATGAACTAACTGATAACCTGGCATATCAACAAGCTATTATTGACTCATTTGAATCATCAGACTATGAAAAGGTCATGGGTGAGGAAATTGAATCCATTGAGAAAGACCATGTTTAGGAATTGTCTCATTTGCGAGTTACTCCATGCCAAAGGTCCACTCAATTTGCATTGAAAACCACTCAATGGTTATGTCAACATAATGTAGCATGATCTTGTGGTGATACTACCCATATTACATAGACCTCAAACATTTTACTATGTGCATACCATGGTTCGTCTTACAAAGCAATTAGTTATTTGAGGACAACGTCAAATGTAGAGTGAAGTTCTTGAATTAGTGAAAAACATAAATAAAACAAGAATGATTCTAGGACAAAGTTACGAGGAATGAAGATTGCGAATGAAAGGAAAAGCTTAGTGAAAAGTTAAGAATTTGGCACCTAAAACACTAATAAGATGCTTAGTTGCATGTGTCATACTTGTGTCATCAATGTAACCATGCTTCCTAAGTGTGCTAAGTGAAGTAGGTGAAGGCCATGAACTTTCCTAATGGGGTTCAAATGGTATCTTGGGTAATCAAATTGTTTAGAGGATGAAAGCTATTGATATGTAAGCGCCTTTTTTATAAAAACAATGTGGTGTTGCACGAAAATATAATTGATGCATAAGAACATGAAGAAAGGATGTGTAAATTGTTGGTGGCCTCTATGGGCCCCAATAACAACAATAACCATAAAATGTGGTAGGAAGGGCTCTCTTTCCTGATTTCATGAGTTGTCTTTTTATAGAAGATAAAATTTATAAATCCCTTAGGTAGATGACACCTAGAAGTCGCCTATAAGAGGCGACCTAAGGCAGGTCGCTAGTTTACAGCTAGAAGTCGTCCCTCTAGTAACGATTTGAGGGTGATAAACAAGAGAGACAATGGATTCTCTCTTCTCAACGGAGACAGAGAAGAGGGAGATGAATCGAAGAAATAGGAAGCATAGGCGGCAAGGGTTAATGATGATGAAGAAAAAGACCGCAGGAGTGCCTGTGAGGGAAAAACAGGTAATAGGGGTGCTATTGAGGACCGCAGGGGTTCCAACAAGGAAGAATCTAGCAACAAGGACTACCGATGGGAGAAGAAGCAGAGATTGCATGAGGTTGACAACCATTCCTCACTTCCACACTCTCTCTCGCCCTCTAGTTCTCTCTCCCTCTCTCTCTTTTTAGACGTCTGTCTCTCTCCACTTTTTATATCCACTGTGGTTTTACAAAACCGTGAGCGATAAACCACCCAAAGCAGTGGTTTCACGGAAACCGCCTCAGGCAACAGACTGAAATGTTTGTTCTGTCCCTTTACGAAATTGAAAATCATGAAAAACTACGAGGCAAAATTATGATAATGTCAATATATTTTCAAATAAAAAGACTACCTTACCCTTGGAGTGAGGAAATATCGTTTCTGCCCTCTAACACTCTGTAAAACTATGAAATATCAAGCTATAATTTTATGATTTTGTCCCTTGTCAATATGATGATTTACAGGATCGGGTATTCAAGTGTTTTTACGAAACATTTTGTGACTATTTATCATATTATCGTTTATGCTACTTGAGAAAAGTACCTTTTTACCCTTATACTTTATGTAAAATACTATGAGTTAGTTTTACTATTATATCCCTAGTTTTTTATATTTTCAAAATAGTACCTATTTGTTATATAAACTATTGTTTAGTGCCTAGAAATATTTAGTTGTAGCGAAGTCAATCATTCCTTAAACGATGTAGATATCCACAATTCTAAATAGTTTCCTCCCTTGTTGTAACATGGTAACCACATTCCTTAGACTTGGACAAGATTTTACTCTTGCATAACTCCCATCGAAACTAGCAATTGAAGATGAACATATAAATAAAAAGAAAAAGAAAAGATTATTAGTTACTCAAGATGACATAAGGTCAAGCTCCAAAAACAACCAGAATAAGACAAAATCAAACAATAGATTTGATAAGAATAACAACAAGAAGGATGGTCAAATTTCTAAAAAATTACAGGAATCTATTTTTCAGATAAAATGCTTCAATTGTTGTAAAATGGGGCACTACAAACAGGATTATCGCAATAAAAAGAACAATTGTGGAAACAACCAAAGACACGATATAATAGAAAAGCAAGACATAATCTGCATCATCACAAGTGACCTAGCATATCTCAAAGAGCAAAAAGAGAGTGATGAATATAAAGGAATACAATCCTAGCGAGAATCGGGTTTATATGGACAATAATATTTTTCTGATGTTCTTCGGGTTGGGTCCTTTAGAGCCTTTGTACAAGACACACTAATTGTATTATGTATTAATTGTGCCCACTATTAGGCACAATCTTGTATTGATCACTACCTTGATAAAGAAAGGGTTTGAGGTCAGGTTTGTCTCGAGCAAAGTTACTATGGGAAAGTATAGTAGGATAGGTTTTTCAAGTTTATTTGATGTTGAGTATGGTTTGTTTAAACTCAATATAAATAAAAATTAAAGTTATTTTGCTTATATTGATTGTGCTCTTTCTATTGATATAAATCTATGGCATAAACGCTTGCATCATATAAGTTTGAAAAGGTTGAGAAAATTAACAAACTTTAACTTATTGTCTAGTTTTCATAAAAATACTTTTAATAAGTGTGAAACATGTATACAAGAGAAAATTACTAGAAAATCATTTTCCAAACAAAATTATTAGGACAACAAACCTATTTGAAATTATTCATATTGATTTATGTGGACCCTTAAGGGTAAGATCTCATCAAGGAAAGGTATATTTTCTAACCTTTATCGATGATAATTTGAGATATACATATATATATATCCTGCTATATAAGTCGGAGACACTTGAAATATTCAAAAAATATAAGCATGAAGTTGAAAATCAATTAGGGAAGACAATCAAAGTCTTAAGGTCAGGTCAAGGTGGTGAATACACCTCTACGGAATTCTTGGAATGCTGTAAAAACTTTGAAATTATAAAATAAAATATCATGCCTATATATAACATGACCTTATTGAATATGACTAGGTTAATGTTAAAAGATGATTCTCTACCTAGGATATTTTGCGGAGAAGCGATAAGTACAACCGTATATATACTAAACAAAGTTTCATGTAAGGTTGTATTTTCTACACCATATGAAATGTAGTTTGAAAGAAAATCAAACCTTAGTCATCGCAAGGGGTAGGGATATATCATGCATGTGAAGATCATTGATCAGTTTAGAGATAAATTAGACAAGTCCTTGACATGTGTATTTATTGGATATCCTAAAGGTTCTAAATGAAATTATGTTTATCATTAGGACCACGGATTAATAGAAAGCAGGGATGTTGAATTCTTAGAGGAGACAAAGAATGATAACTTTGATAATGATGATGAATGTATTGATAATCTAGAAGATCTGGATCCATCGTCATTTGAACCCATAGATAGTGATGATCCTCTTGAACAAACTGAAGCTTTAAGTGGACAAAAGAGACCTAGGGTAAGTTCATCCTACTTGAAAGATTATCATACTTAACTTGCAATGGAAGTGTGCAATATAATAGATTTAGATGAGTTGATTGATAACTTGACATATTAGTAAGTTATCAACTCTCGACTGACTAAGAAAAAGTCATAGATAAGTAAATTGAATTCATTGGAAAAAAACTAGGTTTGAGAATTAACTGATTTACTATGAGAAAGGAAAGTCATAGGTTCTAAATGGGTTCTGAAAAAAATATAAAGCCGATGGGCCTATCGACAAGTTTAAGGTGAGGTTGGTTGCATAGGGATTCTCGCAAAAAGAAAAGATAGATTATGTTGAGATATATTCTTGTGTTGTGAAATTTATATTTATAAGGATAATCTTAGGTATTTCAATATATTATGGTTTGGATTTATATTAGTTAGATGTAAAAAATGCTTTTCCAAATGGAGATTTAGATGAAATCATTTATATATAATAGTCATAAGGGTATGTTGTTAAAGGTCACAAAGATAAAGTATATAGGTTGAAAAAATCCTTATATTGCCTTAAACAATCACCTCGTCAATGATATTTGACTTTTCAAAATGTCATTCTAGAACTTGAGTTTGTGGCTAATAATCTTGACCACTGTGTAAGTTTGGAATAGTGAGAGCCACTTTGTTAAAATATTGTTATATATAGCATATATCATCATTATATGCTTGCTTCTTTGGCTTGTAAGAAATAAGATTGTGTAGTGTTGCATACATAAGAAGCTGAGTATGTTGCTTGTAGTATAACTGCTATGAGTGTCGTTTGGATAAGCCGCTTCATACGTGATTTGAAACTAGAAATAGCTAACAAGCCAGTTGTCATTTATTGTTAACAATAATGCAGCAATTACTCTTATTAAGAGTGGAGCTCTTAGCTCAAGAAGCAAGCATATAATGGTTAAATATCAATATGTTTATGATATCCTCAAAGAAATGAAATAATTATATCCTATATGCTAATTGGTGATATATTGGTTGACCCCTTGACAAAAACCATTTTAGAAGAATTTTTTACTAAACATATGATACATTTGTTTGAGATATGCCTAGAGTATAAGTGTAGAAATACACTTTGTTGATTGTTATGTAGGTAAAACATATTGATTATGAAAAAACCGTATAACAGGTAAAAGTTATAATTTACTTACAACCATATAAATGATACAACTTAAAAACCCCAAAATAATGGGAGGTAAAACCAGTGTATCATAGATTGGATCAAGTGATCAAGTGGGAGATGTAAGTTGTTGGTGGCTACTATCAGCCTCAATAACAATAACCATGAAATGTGGGAAAAGGGCCCTTTTCCTGAATTTCATGAGATGCCTTTTTATAAAAGATAAGATTTATAGAAAACCTGCTTTGCTTTTTGAAAAAGATAGCAGCATCTCTCGGTTGAACATGAAATGGTTGTAACGGAAGTTCTGAGACAAAAACTCGAAAGAAGAAAAAGCTAAGTAATTATACAATAAAAAACATAAAAAAGAATTCACAGAAAATAAACTATATTCCTGAGAAAAACCTCTGCTGGTAACCGGATACCTCCCACCCCTTCTGCTTTATGTTCTTCTTCTTCTCCTACTCCCTTGCAGGGATACTGCTTCTGCATCTTTCACAGAGCTGACAAGGACTGCCGAGTTGAAGGTGGGAGCATCTCGACTCAACATGATGGGCCTACTATTAGGTGAGCAACTATATTTCATGTCTCAAGATGTCAATAGCTTGGAAACATGTATGAAGATGAAAGCTCTCTCTCTCACACACACTCTCACACGCATGAGCGTGTAACGGGGCATGACATGAAGACATTCACAGGCATGGCTTGGGTCATATTTAACCATTTTTATATTATGTTTTTGTCTGATGCCTTTTCATGCACATATTTTTTTATGTAGACAAACTATGGGGACATCGAATTTGGTTCTTTTCCTCGAGTTGCCCCAAAGATTGTCAAGCACATATTTGAACTAGTTCGCCTTGGATGATATAACACCAATCACTTTTTCCGGGTAAGATCCACTAAGATCTTTACTTTTTATAGCATATCCTTTTTGACTTTTCCATTTATGCTTATTTGGAAATGTAAAACCAAATCTAGGTTGATAAAGGTTTTGTGGCTCAAGTAGCTGATGTCGTGGGTGGTAGAACTGCTCCTTTGAATGAAGAACAGAAGGAAGAGGCTTTAAAAACTATTGTTGGAGAATTTAGTGATGTAAAACACGTAAGAGGTGTCCTTTCTATGGGGAGGCAAATTGTTGCTTATATTTATCTGCAACACCAGATCTCCCTTACCAAGAACAAGAAGTATTGCCTTTGTCTATTTGTTATCCTCAGTGGTGTAAATTAAGTAGAGATTCATTGTGATGCCTTTCAAAAATTGCCCATTTCTTTGAGATTCTTAAGGAAATTTCATGCTCCAAATATTACTAGAATTGTAGGTGCATTTGCTTATAATGATTCTGTGCTGGACGCTTCTATAGGGTCTCTTGTCTACGAGACATGCCTGGGTATGTAGTGGAACCTTGTGAGTTGCTAAGCGACACATGTCAAAGTTATCTTTGTAGTTTGTTTAATTTGTATAGATAGAACTTATGATAATAAGTTGAAACTATTCACAACTCAAATGTCAAAGTTTACATCTTTCTTACTCTTTCAAAACGATCATTGAATTTTTCTGTAGCATTTTTTGTCCAAAACACCACTCCATGTCCATATGCATCAGACATGAAGTAGGTTGAGTTTCTCCTCGTGTTTGCTTTTTTCTTGACTGTCGAACAAGAATAAACTCATAAACATTTGCTACCATTAGTGGCATGGCATCTTTAGCCTTGTAAATTCTTCCTGGAGTACATGCGATGAGATGGACAAAGCAGGCTATAGGCACTTAATATTTTATTATCAACTTTTGCTTTGCATCTTGACCTTTCTTCCTATGAACAACCATTTATCGTTGTAGATCGGTTTAGTTATTATAAAACAATCAACCAAATCAAATTGTCATCATATGCCATTCTGTTTCTCATACAACAGTCAATAATATCAAACTAAACAACAGCATTTCTCTATGTTTCTTGTACTCTACTATTACCAAGATTTAGAATTAGCGTTTTCCCTATACTTATTCATTAACTAAACCAGAGGAGGTGTCATAAGCCTGAGCTAAATAAATGTAGAAAGTTAGGTGTTGACGTGGAGGTGGAAAGTCATTCAGGTGGGTACATCAAAATCTTTAAGATGGAGAATGAGAAATTTCACCTGAAACAGACCATGATAAAGGGAAAACTTTATGAGATGGAGAAAAGCTTTTCTCCATTAATCTTGTAAGGTTACTGAAGATGTCAACTAAACTGAGGCAGGGACCAAAGAAGGCATAAGCTATGACTAGAAAAGGTGACAGTGAACTGCTTGCATGAGTACATAACTTCTATGCTACTGTTTTAAGTAACAAAACAGTGTGGATCTCTGCGTAGTATCTGCTAAAAAAAGGTTCTCTTGACAGATACGAACAATAGCATATCTGGGGAGGAAATTAGTTAAAGACTGTGGTCGCAAAATGAAGATAGCTAAATAAAGTGCCATGTGCAATAATCTATATCGAAACACTGCACACTCGTATAGCCTGTTCTCATCGTAACCCTAAACCAAATTCTGTAATCTTCTAGGTATGCTGATCCAGATAGCGCATCTTCTTTTTCTATTCTTCTTGGTGATGCACCTCACCTTGATCGGCAGGTAATATTTTTCCTGAATCTCCACAGCTGATTTGCTACTTCTTCATGGTTTTTTGCCATCCTCGGAATTGTTTGGTGCCAGTATGCTGTATTTGGCAAAGTAACAAAAGGAGATGAAACATTAAGGAAGCTTGAGGGACTACCCACTCGTCAAGAGGGTATTTTCGTGATTGTATGCTGTTCATGACATGTACTATTCTAGTAGTCAACCATTGCACATCACTTTTAATGTTTTACATTTTAAAACCATGTTTCTTTCACGGTTCTACACAACTCCGTGCTTCTTTGAGTAGGAGACCATTTTCCATAACGAAATGCGGTGCACTATTTCAATCTAGATTGCAATGATACTGTACTTTATTTATCCCGTACCCTTTACTACTTGTTCAATTATTAAGACGCAAGCCTTTTCACGATATGCTGCATTATCTGTTAATTGCTTATTTTCGTTTTACCATATTTTCAGTCTTGCTATATATTCCTGTGGAATTTTTTCGTTTTGGGTAGGTATCTTTTACAGACCAAACTATCGTGCAAACTAAGCTTCATTCTGTCGTGCAAATATCAGACCTGTAGCTCTCTTTCTCTCTTTTTCTCTCTCTCACACACACACAAAGTAATCCAAGTATGAATAAAGAGGTTGAGTGCTGTAGCAAATAAGGTTCTTTTATGTTAGTTACTATGCGTCATTCTGTCAAAGTTCATCTCACTTTGGTCAAAATCTATTTACTAATGTGCTGATGTTTCAGATACGGAAGGATCAGTTAAAGATTTATCCCTTTTTTTGGAGTCGGGGTTAGATGTATGTACCTTGGTTACGGGTATTGTTCTAAAGATTTATCCCTTGAGTCGGGGTTAGATGAAGCTTGGTTAGGGGTTTCTAGATAGACCATGAGAATTCTCTCGAGATGGTTGGATTGCGACATGTAGAATTGTAGCAGTTCAAACTTGCAAACTATAAATCTGACCACGCTCGTGTAGTAATTAGATTTTGACCAAAGCGAGATGAATTTTGACAGAATGAAGCATATAGTAACTAACATAAAAGAACCTTCGACCTTCGACTAAGCAAGCTCACTATAATAGCCAAAAGTCTCACAACCTACACCAATGAGTATTGGTTTCCACTTGGTCGGTCTCCTCCTGCAGCCTTTCAATAGTCATCACCTTCATCGTCTTCTCCTTCAGCACACTCTGCTCCAACCTCCTCATAATCCTTCTCAAGCGCAGCCAAGTCCTCACGAGCCTCTGAAAACTCTCCTTCCTCCATACCCTCACCGACGAACCAGTGCACGAATGCACGCTTTATGAGCATACATGAGAGTCAAACTTATGATCAATCCTGAGAAGCTACACACTTAGCAACACTGGTGGAGTTAGAGATCCATGCACAGCCCTCTGCACCTTGGCAAGGTCACCTCCGGGAACAACAGTAGGAGGCTGGTAATTGATACCACACTTGAACCTTGTGGGGCACCAATCCAAACTGGATGGTGCGCTTCCAGTTTGATGGTGGCCACAGCAGCATTAACATCCTTTGGCACAACATCACCGCTGATACATCAACAGCAAGCCATGTACTTGCCATGGCGAGAGTCGCATTTCGCCATCATAGAAGATGGCTCAAAGCACTGTTTGTGATACAGTTGAAATTCTGAACATGGCTATAATAGGTGGGATCGATACCTGCGAAACGAGCCGGTTGAGATTGGTATAAGTTGGTCTCTCGATGTCGAGAGATCGCCGGCAGATGTCATAGATGGCTTCGTTGTCGAGAAGAACAGCAACATCAGTGTGCTCAAGAAGAGAATGTGTTGAGAGGACACTGTTATAAGGCTCAACAACAGAAGTTGATACTTGGGGAGACGGATACACCGTGAAGCCCAGTTTGGATTTCTTTCCATAATCCACAGACAGCCTCTCTAGCAGCAGAGAGGCAAGCCCGGAGCCGGTGCCGCCGCCAACAGCATGGAAGACCAGGAACCCCTGAAGGCCCGTGCAGTTGTCAGCCAGCTTACGGATTCGATCCAAGCACAGATCCACCATCTCTTTACCAACTGAAGCAAAAGAGAATTGTGATCTTTAATACGAGGCAGAGGGCAAACCAAAACCAAGCCAAAGCTAGTTTACAGTGAACAGATCCAATTGAGTTTTACGCTGTGTTACCTAACACAATCCTCATCTTTTCATATCCGAGTTTGAAACCAGCATCGAGGAGTTCAGACCACAAATTAAAGGTAAAATGAGCCTTTTCCAAATGCTTTCGGAGTTCTTAGGCATCTCAAACGAAGCAGAGGGGAAAGGGAAGAGGTCTTGACTAACTTGTATAGTGCCCTCTGGCGAAGTTGTTGGCGGCGTCCTCCTTGCCACTAATGAGCTGCTCAGGATGGAACAACTGACGGTAGGTTCCGGTGCGGACCTCATCGATGACAGTCGGCTCAAGGTCGACAAAGACGGCACGGGGAACATGTTTTCCGGCTCCGGTCTCGCTGAAGAAAGTATTGAAGGCGTCGTCACCACCACCAACAGTTTTGTCGCTGGGCATTTTCCCATCAGGCTGAAGAAGGAAAACAAAAACAAAAAAAGACTTTAGATACCTCAAGAACTCTTCTAGACGAAGTAAAATGAAATCCATCACTACCCATCAAAGAAAAGAACCTTAGTGAACAAAAAGATTGTGGTGGGTTCTCTCTTTCGTTATCCTTACGGTGGTTAGTGAGAGAGAGGCTTACCTGAATGCCGTGTTCAAGGCAGTAGAGTTCCCAACAGGCATTGCCAACCTGAATACCAGCCTGACCAATGTGGATTGAGATGCACTCCCTCATTGTTTTCTGTGCTTGTGTGTGTGTGTGTTTTGAACACGCAGACGTATGCAGAGACGTCCTCGTGAGGAAGAAACAGAAAGAAATGGTTTGGTCTACCAGTCCTTTTATGGACAACCGAAATGTAGCCGTTGGGATGAACTGTTGGTCATCGCTGTCCTCAGATAAAAGCGTCTTTCGTTTTTGAATTTTGAAACGTTTCTTACAAAGCTGGCGCTGCGCCGTTCCCACTCCGTTTTGAATTTTGAACACCAGCAGGTTAGTGTTTATGAGAATGAATCGGGTATGGTTTGCCTTTACTGCACCAAGACCTACGGTATCCACAATCATGTAAGCTCACCGTGTACCTTGGCTTGTATAAGCTCGTTTATTCAGGTACATTGAGCTTTTATATAAAATGTACAAAGAAAACGTATTAACCAATTAATTGGGTGCCCACAATTAATCTAAATGGTGAAACCTGTTGATTATATGAGAAAATAAATTCCCAATGTTTATGAAGCCATTTCTTTTAGATTGGCCAAATTCAAGAAAAGATTCACGACGAAAGCACAAGGAGCAACAACTCTTATACTCTGTTCACGCATATAATTACCATCTCCTACAACATTCAGAATGTGCATAAACCTTAACAAAAGTTACCTATGAATTAAAGCTCAACATTCTTCCTTTTCTAAAAGCTCGACAATACACTCGACACCTATAATTATCATCTCCTATAACATTCACCCAATTTAGTAATTTATAGTATCATAAATCAAGGTATGTTGCTGTTATACAATATTTCATACTCAATCGATGTGAGATTGATAGCAATTGAACACGCGAATAGTTCACAAGAAAAAAAGCCTATGTCCTCGATAATGGCCAGGAGTATGACATTATGATTTTAGAGAAATGGTGGGAGTGAATTTATCTCAAAAAATACTCTTCTTTACATGCTCTCTTCGGAACTTATGTAAATTTCTTAGATAATCACTTTTAGGACAACAAATGAGTCTCCTACAAGGTTGTCCAACCATGAGTATGACATGACATCAATCCTCAACATTGTGGTTCTCCAACTCCTGGAAAATTTCCTCTAACTTAACATCTTCTTCCATCTCCATGTCAAGCTTTCTTTAGAATGAATCAATTGATAATTGAGCCAATTAACATGCTTTTAAAAGAACAAATATATCGTGAGCACATGTTAACCCATGTATAGACTGTGGCATGCTTTTATATATCCTTACATCAACTCATTATGCTTCTTTCCTTATCAAATTAAGTGTGTGATATAAAATATTTTTCTCCAATTTTCTAACAAGCTAAAAAATATATAATATTTGACATATATATAGGAAAACCAAATTATGCCTACCTTTGATTACCCACTCATTGTTTTCGATGATATAAATATAATTTTAAAAAATTTAAGTGTTTCAAAAAAGAACCTTCAAAAAACAATGGATGGATATGAGTAGACAATGTAAGTGGTGGGCAAGCTTCAATCACTCTCTCTATTTATATACATATTGTAGGGTTTTCAAAAATAGTTAAAGATAACTATTATTATACTCATGCTCCCGAAAAATAATGATCGAAAACGAGTGAGCATCGTCAATAGTGGGCAAGATCCAATCACTCTCTCTATATATACATATGTGTGTGAAGATCCAATCACTCTCTCTATAATATATATATATATATATATGTATATATATATATATATATGTATATATATATGTATATATATATGTATATATATATATATGTATATATATATATATATGTATATATATATATGTATATATATATGTATATATATATATATGTGTGTGTGTGTGTGTGTGTGTGTGTGTGTATGTGTGTGTGTAAGGAACATTATATATTAGTTGTATGAGTACTATTCTTATTAGTACATACATATTAATACCTTTTCCAGAACTAACCATTGTTGCTTAACATATGAAAGCATAATAAAAAAATTATTTAACTTTACTTCTATTAAACCTAATTGCTCGACAAAAATCTTATCTTCTCTTGACTCAAAAATTTCCTTCTAACTTACACCAAATACAGTGACATATTCTTTGTTTCTTGTCAATAAAATAATATCTCTTCCAATACTTTTTGTAATATACAAGAAACAATGTCAATTACATTCATCATAATCTTATATATCACATTAGAAAAATGGTTTGGGACAAATAGCTCACTCAAGCACATGAACACCTATACAAACTTTTTCTCATTTTCAAAACTAATTAAAGCAAATGCCATACAAAATGTCTTTTATTAGTAAATGAAAATCACACAACCTCAAGAAAAAGTATTTTATACCTATTCAACTTTTAAGTACAATCAATATCCTAAACTTTCAAAAAATACATGTAACCGGTGAATTTGAATAACAATAGTGAATAAAATATTGCTTACATATCTTTGGTATCCTAAAACGCTATGTATGATAATAATAATGGTCAATTTCACATAGAAGTTGTTGGAGAACCTTTTGGCCACCCAATTTTGCTTGTTTGATTTTGATCCTTACAATATTATTTTGTTCTTTTGCTAACATTTAACATGTATCAATTGATCATTCTACTTAGCATTAATGAATCTACTTGTGAATGTATGACCTTTTGGATAGAACATGAGAGTTTAAGCATGCTCAGTCAACCTACGCAACCCTTTGACTTTATAAGTTCCTTGAACTAAAAAACATGATTTTTGTTTTCTTTGTATTAATTCAATATTTACTTTAGATATCAATTACTTTCTTACTTCTATATTCACTTTTTCTGTCACATCTAAGCCATACTTTTAACTTTTTTACAATTTTGTTTTGAATGAATTATTACAACGATAATGTTGTAATTTCTTCTAACTCTTTTTTTACACTAAATCATTTTATCTCGATTCTAAAACATTTCATATGTTTTAGATACAAAAAACTAATCAACTTTGTCACCCTCACATTGAATAAATATGTCATTTGGTACATAACAATCAACTTCAGTGTCATCGTTCATTGTATATATAAATTCAACTTTGTTGTTTGACATTGTATAATTGACAAAATAGAAAATACTAATAAGAATAAAGGAGTAAAAACCAAAACAACATTTTCCAAACACACTTAAGGACAAATTTATCAGTCTTAGGACAAGAAATGGAAAGGAAGATTGAGGGAAAAGAGAGAAACTTTGAGAAGAGAGACTCTTGAAAAAGAGGATGGGGAGGAAAGAGAGAAGCTTTGGAAGGAGATATTTACCTCAACATCTGAAAGATAGTGTAGAACACTTTCAATGGAGATTAAGCATAAAAAGATGAGAGATGACAATATAGGAACAAAGAGACAAGTAGAAAAGAGAGCAAGAGAGAAGTTGAAAGGTAGAGAAGGAGAGAATGTACTTGAGTATTAACTATATTTAGGGTGTATAAATCTGGGTGTGGCAATAGAACACTTTAATTTTCCATACTAAGAATGCAGTTATGCAAAGAGGCATAGCTCATTGGCTTGGGGGTTTGCTCATTGGCACTTTGGCTAATCGTGGTTTGTTTTTAGGAAAAAAATAATGAGCTTATAGACCCAGACATATCCAGTTCCAGTTTATCCAAAATTATGAACCGTAATCAAATCAACTTTAGGCCGATTTCAGGTCCAGAATACCCCCCAACACAACGTTGATTAAGGATCAAAATTGGAACAAAAAATTAATGAATTGACATTGTTATGATGAAATTATTAGTTCATCATGACTTAAACCATATTTTATTGAAAGACTCCGTGGCTTATCACATAATGATGTTACTTGCATTAAATCATCATAAATTGTTATTGCATTAAATTATACGAGTAGCCTTAAATGTTATTGTATATATGTAGTAAAATATATACAAAATTGATACCTTCACACCTTTTTTGCTATTCACGTCTCTTTTTCAAAAATATCTAAAATACTTCAACATAATTTCTCTCATTTCTCTCTCCTATAAAACACACATCTTACTCGATGATTTGAACATTGTTCTTGGCATCTTCTTGCATCTTCTCATAATTGTTTGTTTAAAGTCTTCTTTGCAAATATTTTAGGTATTACTAATTTATATTCAATGTCTAGAAAAAAAAAGACAATCGAATTGAATAACCAATGAACTAACGAACCCTTAAATAATCAATAATATTTCTCATCGAATCGAAAAAAAAAAGAGAATAAAATCTATTATATTTGAGGTTAGGTAATTGATTAGACATAAAAAAAATAGATATTATAAGTATTTCATCGAATCTTTTCGAATCAAGCACTCAAACATCTTTTTCTTCTTTTCTTTTTTTTAAATTGTTTTTATAAAAAATGTGATGGAGCTCGGAAGAGATTGAGTAATATGTTGTCTTGACTGTAGAACAAAGAACTCAATTATAGAACAAAGCATCGGCGCCAATGAGAATAAGAGGAATATCATTCACACCAAAGGAACGAGAGAGAAACGGCATTTGAGGTTGGAGGTAGTACGGAATTTTTGAAAATGAAAGGGGTATTTTTAGAAATCACAAGAAAAAAGTGTGTTTAGTAATTTGGATTGTGCAAATTGTAATTCTCAAAATATAAAGCATGAAATTAGAAATTAACATTTTTATTTAAAAACTTAAACCAGAAAACAGTAACGGTACAGGGGGAAACCCTGCTTCTGGTTTTGATCTGCTTGTTTTCAGGTTTGGCTACCTTGAGGCTCAGTCCAGTTTCGATTTAAACCGACGGTCCGGGTCTAAACCGGCCACGTCTATACGGACCGGGGCGTGGTTAGAGAGGGACGGATCGATGGCTGTAGAGGCAAAGGGTAAGAAAAGGAGAAAAGGGGCCGAAATGAATCGAGGCGATTCTCAGGGAATCAGGAGAAACGATTCCCAGAGGAAACGGGGAAATCTTTTCCCTCCTGTTTAGGACAACGATGAAAACAGCGCACTTTCCGTTCTTTTTCCACGTAAAACTCATCATTTCCCCCGTCCACAAACGCAAACCCTTGCCCTCGTTTCCACCCCCCCTCTCTCCCCGGTGTCGATGGGTCGCTGTTCGGAGTCGAGGACATAGCCCTTCGGTACGATTCTCTCTATCTCTCCACATCCAGAACTGCGACGGTTTTTGCTTTTCTCTTTTCGTTTTAGGGATTCCTCTCACACGATCCTGGTTGAAAGTTTAGAGTACTTAGTTTTGACGGGAGTCGCAAATTTTGGGATTTTCTCGCGCCTTCACTCTTAAACCCTAAACCAGAGCTAGATGTTCTAATAGCTTCATGGAATTTTCTTCGTTTCGAGTCCCCGAGTCGAAATTCTTCTCTTTTCCCATCCTCCTGGTTTCGTCGTCCCTCTTATTGAATCTGAACGTGGCTTTCGTGGCAGTGGTGGTAAAGATGGATTTTGATGTTGAATTCGCTACTTTGCTTGTTAATTTGATGATATTCTTTAGAAGGGATCACCCAATTGGGCCGGATTGTATGACAAGCTGTTCGATTCCGCTACCATCGGTTTTTTCGATTCAGAGAACGTCAGTCTTGGAGAAGGAACGGCCACTCCAGTGGAAGCCTAAACTGCACATGCTTGTTGGTACATGAAAGTCACTAAAGAAATATCAGGTTAGAAAAATTCTTCAAGTCTATTTGCGAGCTACAGATTGGTACATGTTTGAGATCCCTTGGAGTTCACTAATAAATGTTTGCCCGCCATCTTCTTTGTTTTCAAGAGACTTTACTTTTTCCGGCATCTGTTCCTCTGCATTTCTTTTTCCCAGACTTGCGCCTCACTAATGAACAATGCTAGATTTTTATCTTAATAGGCATAAGCCGCATATTAGTTCGTACCACCCCAGCAATTCAGTTTCTCAGGAGGTACTTGTTGGGTATGTTTAGGTTGTCCACTATGAATCGGAAGTGATGATTGATGAATGGAGACTTAGTGGTGTAGGCATGAAAAATTGGAGTCAATTAGCGTATGTGCTTGCTTTTTACTAGTTGGATTTCAATTCTCAAAGAGTATAACGTATCTGTGTAGCTTATGCAATGGATTGTGGTTCATAACGCATGAGGCACTGAACATGTACCGAACCCTCTGTTCCGTTAAGGCTTTATTTACTGCACATTGTTTTTGGAAGTCAGGTAGAGAGGCCGGTGTCACACATAAATTGCAAGATAAAGTTATCAGCATCGCCCACTGAGCATTTTCTTGGGAAAGTCAGGAACAAACAAGAAAGAACACTCAATGGTTTCAGATCCTTTATTCTTTAAGTTGGTTTCACATTCTAGAAACAAAGCATTTCTTGAAACATACCACCTATCATGAACTATAATATCTATATCTTTTCTTTTTCCCTGTTTCCAGCAGAAACCTAGAAGGCGCAAGTTATGTCGCCTCCATGCTCAACTACTTCCTACCTTTTGCATGCACAGTATATCTGATTCATGTATCTTCTATATTGTAAGTTGTGTGATCAATAGTATCTGTCTGAAGTGTTCACAATTTTTTAGCTATGGAGAATTTAAAGCGTTGATAGCAACTTCTCTGGTTTCTTTGCTAAAGCATTATATGCAAGGCATCAATTAAAGTTGGTAGTGAAGTTAAACATGTATTTACCTCTTACCCACACAGAGATGGAAGGAGGCAGTTAGACCTAGCTGCAGTGGAATCTGCTGGTTTGCTCGATACTGTTGTATCACCTACTAGTTAGAAACTTTAAAAATCCTTACATTATTCTTGCCTTCTTGGCACAAATACAACTTAAGAGGAAATCCATAATAAGCAGTTCTATTCTAAAAGGTTTCTACTCACTCTTTCCTGTACTATATCTATGTGAAGCCTCCATTGCAGGTCCAGATGACAAGATGGTCATGTATATAGCTAGGGGTTACACGTTCAAGGACCAAGAATACGTTGTTTCATTCCAAAAAATCATCTGTTAGCATTTTTACAAGGTCACGAGAAGACCACAGATTGTTAAGGGTTTGGTTTGAATTGATTTGTGTGGTCCAGCATGTGTTAAATCTTTAAGAAACTTTGATTTTCATTCTTATCCGAATAATTGGCTGCTTCATCTACACTCTAGAGAATAGAGTTCTTTTTGTGTCAATCCTAGAAAATGCTTTAGACTCTGCCTGAAAGGACATTGCATGCTTAGATATGGCTTGAATTTAAAGGCTCTCAGATGAAGATCACCAGTTTGGCACCAAGGCATGCAATGGTTGAGATCTATGCCAGATTGCCAACAAAGAAATCTGAGACTCATTGGTCATCCCTCTCTCTCATCTCCGCCTTATGCTCTCATTCGTCTTCCATATGTATGTATATACATGTATGTGTATATGTGTGTGTATCACTTGGAACTCTTAATTATGTCTGACAGCTTTTATGGTATTTATTACTATCACTTGGAAGTCTATCTTAACATTCATTTGGTAAGTGATTTTTCCATTTTCAACTTCACCTGGAAGTGTTGGGCCCTTTATGCCATTTTTTTGACTAGAAAACTACTGTCTGTCTCATCCAATGTTTGGCTTCTTTTCATTTTCACTTGCATCAAGCTGCAGCCGTTGCCCTTGCATCATCACTGCTCACCAACATCTAAAACAGGTGTTCCTGGGTGTATATTGGTACATCTTGCACAAAACGTTTTGCTTGTTCACTTCTCCTTATCAACCATTAGTGGTCTCAAGACCAATTTGTCTTCCGCAACAACATAAATTGAATCAGGAATGTGTATTCCGTGAACTATAACCATGTTTATGTTTATCCAGTCAGTGTTATAGTGGTTATTAATAACGAAGAGCCCTGATGTAAAGGCACTTCGGAATTAATAGTTTGAGAACTAATGAAAGAAGATGATGGACATAGAAAGGAGTTAGAGTGTATATATTTGGTGAGAAGACTAACAGGGAATTTGAGCTAAGATAGATTGCAGCTTCTGCCCCGGTATGATGGTTTACCTCCATTCTAGCACACAACAGATGTATTTGATGAAGACATTAGTTACTAGGACCCAAACTAGATGGATGAACTGGAGATAGTGAGGGCTCCTATGTTTGCGCACTCACACAAATCATGGTACATAGGTAGTGAAACCGTATATGTAGCTGCACAGTCCGCAGGGCTATATTGAGGTTTTCTTTGATAAATTGCATCTTTCTTATTCTCCATCATTCAATACTAAGTTTGTTTATGGTTTCCAATTTCCCCTTTTGCAAGATGATTCTTAAACATCATACCTACACTGGAAAATTTTGCTCCAGGAGTTGCCTAGATCCAATCTTTTTAATTTTTTTGTGTTTTTGTTAGGTTTTGAGCGCACCATCCTTTGGTCCCATCTTGAATTTGCAGGAAAGGAATGGACAGCCCTGCTCTAGGTCGTAACAAGAAGAACATAAGTTGGACGCCACTTATGGATGAATATTTCATCAACCTCATGGTAAAAGAAGTCCACAGAGGTACAAAGGTAGAAAATGCATTTGCTAAACATGCCTGGAGCCATATGGAGAGGTTATTTCAACAAAAATTTGGACCTCTCTACAACAAGGACTGTATGAAAAATCGTCTAAGAACTCTAAAGAAGCAACATAGCATTATAAAAGCCCTTTGTGAACGCAGTGGGATTGTTTGGGATCATGAGCCTCAAATGGTAGTTGTCAGTGATGAGGCTGCATGGGACGCTTATATCAAGGTACGTCACATATGTTCTCCAGATTGTGCTTAATATAGTAGAATAGAATTGCTAATACTGACATAAGGGCTGCAGGATCATCCTGAAGCACTGAAGTACAGGGATAGGTGTGTGCCTTACTATGAAGATCTATGCCTGATTTTCTCGCCTGGCCCTGCTGATGAAGAAGTCAATGTAGTAGGAGGTCTGTCTGGCCCAAAAGGACTCATCTCCGAGGAGGTTATGGAAGCTGCCACAGATATGCAATCTTCACCTTTATCTGATGGTCAGGATTATCTACTGGATGATGCACAAGAATCACCCTCACCAAAATCAGGTGCAGATAAGAATACCTTAATCAATCTGCATTACCTGTAGTATTTAAAAGAAACAGTCTTTAGTGGTTTAAGACATCTATATTGACAATACAAGTTGCCGTCAGTTTGAGGCATCATTGTTGGCTTTGCTTACTGGGATGCAATTATCAGAAGATTCAAAATTGATCCTTTTGTCATCTATACCATCGTTAAATTCTATCATTCTGGTTCTGGACAAAATTTGCAGGTTGCGATCAACTTAATTCATCGGCAGTTTAACAGTTCTTTTATTTATTTATTTTCATGTTCTAGTCTTTGTTCTTTCACCGTCGTTCTTTTGATGACCTCATGGTTGTTTCGTGGCTTCTGGTATAATATGCAAATCCATTTTTGTGTATCACTTTCTTACATGCAAACATGAATTAATTTGCAGGGACTGGTGGAGCAGAAAGTGCGGTTATGAATGGCCATCTACGTAATAAAATGTGTTGGACACAACTTATGGATCTCTATTTCATAAGCCTCATGGTGGAAGAAGTCCATTTGGGTACCAAGCTTGATGACTCATTCCATAAACATGGTTGGAACCGATTGGAAAGGGAATTTCAGAAAAGATTTGGAAATCATTTTAATAAAGAGATGATGGAAGATCGTCTGGAGATTTTAAGAAAACAATACAATGTCATCAAGACTCTGTGCGAACAAAAAGGATTTGCTTGGAACCATGAGACACAAATGATCATAGCCAGTGATGACAGCTTGTGGGATGACTACACCAAGGTGTCTTTCTTTTTGTTTTCTCTTTCTAGAAATAGAAATGAAATAGGATGAGGCAATTGCAATTTGCTAGTAGCTGATGCATGATATATTAGGTACACCCGGAAGCTTGTCAATACAAAGGCAAAGCACTGCCATATTTTGAAGATTTATGTGCTATATTCTCTTCCAAAGTTCCTGGTGGAAGACGCAGCAGTGTGGTAAGAGCTAATTTTCACAGCAAAGAGATCGTCCTAGCAATGCAAGCAGTTCGAGCGGCAGCAGATCCACTGTCTTCTCCTATAACTCCTGGACATGAACATCTAGCCAATGGCATTCACGACTCATCAGAATCCAGTGAGGATAAACATATACCAAACAAACGAAGGAAGCATCTGCCGAGAACACAACCCAGTCTTGCCTTCTCTGGAAAATCCCAAGCAGTTGCTCGGGGTGATGTGGTTAAGGCTCTTCAGCAGATGGCAGCAGCCGTTAATGACTTGGCAAATGCATTTAGAGAGGCGAAGAATTCTCAACTCGTGGAGAGGTATATTTCTGCTCTCGGTGACATACCAGGCATGGATCAAGATCTCTTTTTAGCTGCTTGTGATCTTCTAGAGGATGAAAGGAAAGCTAGGACCTTTTTAGCACTCAATATGGAGCTAAGAAAGAGATGGTTGATGAAAAAGCTTCGCCCATTCTAATGGTAATTTTGTTTTTTTCTATTTTCTTTTGAGAACATGTAATTCTCAGAGCTGTCTTTTGATAGATCGCTTATTTAACCCAGTTTTGAACCTCGTGTGGGTAGACTTTTGTCTAATGCACTCTTGCATGTTGTAGAGGTATACTTACATAATTGAATGATTTCTGTTCAAAGATACAGTGGCTTAATCTTTAAACTTTTCAACTCAAGCTATTTAGTTGTGTAATAGTCTCAATGACTTGCTTGTGAAGTTCGTTAGTGTCAGAGAAGTTCTTTGCCCTGAAAGAAGGTTGTCAATAACACAAAAAAGTTCGTTCATGAAAGGTCTCTCTCTCTCTCACACACACACAGCTATGGTACAAATCAAGGATGAGAATTGCCCAACTTCAAAGATGGTTCTTTGAAGGGTAAAGCTGCAGAATTCGATCTCTGTAAAATAATTAACACTGGGTGATTTCCTTACACTAGATCGAAACTATTACATTTTTTTTTATTGGCAAGCTGGGGTTAGGTTGAAACTATTACTGGGTATGCACAGACAATCATGTCTCCCCTCAGCATTGAACTCCTGATATGTAATATAGGAAGGGCTTTTCACAGTGATTCTTACGGTAATTTATTTTCTCTTTATTTATCATTTCTTGAATTTCTGATTTCTCTAAACCTATTGCTGTCAAGCGTTATGACTGCAAGGCATAACCATCAGTTGGTGAGGTTAGACCAGTCCCACAATATTTCCTATGAAAATCCCACGTACGTACCTACGTACGTATGTATGAAGTTGAACCCCGTTTACCCTCCTTTCTCAAGCAATCTCCCATTGAGAAAGCTCGTTTCTCCGCCGAAGAACTAAGAAGGAAAAGGAAGCCTAGAACCCTCTTTTCTAGGGTCCATGCTTAGAACCGAGAACGATCTGGTTAAGGATTTTTTTTTTGGTTAGAAGAGGAGGCCGAAACCTAACACACATGCTCCCTCTGGGAGTCGAACTCCCCAGCAGAAGCAACGGTGCTAGAGCGCCCTGCCATTGAGCTAACGCTCTCGGTGCATCTGGTTATGGATTTATTCTTCCACGAAAAAATTCGGTTGTTTACTTTTAGTTACCATCATCGCAGATCCAGATAACGGAGCAGCGTTACAAGGCCAGTGAAAATTTGGTTTAATGGTGGATTTTACCACTTATCATTGGATCATGAATAGGACTCCAGCTCATGTTTGCATCAAGCTATTTTGTGTTTGTGTAAGAATCGTGTCCATCCAAATACGGTAGAATTCAATCAACACATAAACCCGTCATTTCTACTTGGTGAGGACTTTGTTGGGTCCGGGTCATGGATCCTGATTTAATGGTCAATGGATCTTGCCCTGAATCGTGAGAAGATACAACTTTCCACTGACAATAAAAAATGTTTATAAATGGAAAACAACAGAACCAATCAATTTTTTCGGTTAATTTCATTTTCTTCAACTTTTCCGTTCTGTTTCAATTCTAAATTTTGAAGAAATTCCGTTATTTTGGAGCATTTTCTAAAATTACACCAACAAACCAGCTGAACTGTATAATATGATATTTTGAGTTTGGGTTCTCAATTAGATTCAGCCTTTGTGCTTGACTTTGTGTGCTTTGGTATATCATAATATGCATATTTCAGACTATTTTATGTTATAAGATAAAGTATTGATTATTAGCATTGATCATCCATTCGGACCAAGTTTTGTTCCATGGCCTAAAATGTAACTAGCATTTGAGCCTTGACAAGGGTCTAAAGAAAATGGGTTATAACCTAAAACAGAATCAAACCAAACTGATTGAATTTTTTCGGCTCGTTTGGTTTCAGTTCTTGAATTCTCCCTTAATTCGGTTTGCAAATTATTTTAGTTCGGATTAGTAAGTAAACCAAACCAACCAATGTACATTCCTACCAACAGTGAGGTGTGACTCTCGTTAGAAGGGATACCTTTCAAGGGTTATGACCAAGAGCTAATCCTCTTTATTAACTATCAAATCTGGCATCAATGGTAGATTTGAAATTGATGATAGATGGTTGAAATTGATGATCGCTTAAGATACCGGATACAGGTATAGGGTCGAATATAGGTACACCCGTCCCCACCCCACCCTACCCTACCCTATTGCCATCCTGAGTATTAGCTTAACGGTAACAAAAAAAAGAAGAGGCCGAGCAAAGCATTAGGTAGCCAATATTGCGTTTGGGGAACAGTGTGTGCGACATCACTTGTTCGCAGCTCACGTTATTTTACCAGGTTCAATCGTTTTATTCTCAAATTAAGTCGTAAGTATGTATGTGTGGCTATATATATATAGAGAGAGAGGGGGGGGACTGATATATGTTAGCACCCTTAAGTGCTAGCATATACAAATAAATATCAACCATCCTAGATGATTGAGATTTGAATCTATAAAGTAAAAAGCTTATATGTATTTTTTACAGGTATAATTTATTCACATAAGTACTTTTGCTTTTGATATTTGTTTAAATTTACTAACACCGAAAGGTGTTAGCGTATAGCAGTCTCTCTCTCTATATATAGAGTGAGTCTCCAACGCAATAGGCATTTTGATGGGACCCCACTGCATTTGATGTAATGGGATCCAATAAAAAGCCTCTTTTCGGTTCCATGAAGACCCAACATTGTGCTTTTTGAGTGTTGTTCTCTCTCTTCCCTATATATGTGTGTGTGTGTGTGTGTGAGAGAGAGAGAGAGAGAGAGAGAGAGAAAGAGAAAGAGGGGAGACAAGGTAAAAAAAAAGCTCACGGGCCATGGCATGGTAATGAGAGGGCTAAGGAGTATTTTCTTTGAAGCATATGGACATCTTAAGAAATTTTCTGAAGCTTAAGGGGTTTTGCTGTAGCTTCCTTGCTTCACTGTTGGAGAGAGAGAGAGAGAGAGAGAGAGAGAGAGAGCATAGTCCATGTGTATACTCATTCATGTTAAAATCTTCTTAAAATTCTCAATGGTTTGATCTCTAAGTTCAAGGTACATTTAATGCACATGCATAAGTATTATGGTACTTTTTAATTTTTTAAATTTAAATTTCAAACCATTGATCTTATCCGTGAATGCTTGAGATTTTTATGGATTTTTAGCATGAATGAAATGTGCACATTTACCATATATATATCAGCTAAAATTGGCTCCACACTAACTGCTTCCAACCCATTATATCTGATAAAGTCGGATTTGGAACTGGTGGTACGAGCTAGCACCCCCAACATACACACATTAGCAACCATGCTCAGCTAATTGTATACCTTATAACTCGATCAATGTTAATAAAAAGAAAAAATGAATAGAATGACTTGGATGGTTTTGGAAGACAGATTTATTAAATGAAAAACTCATTTTATCTCACATGAGTAGGAGGTCCACTCACACGTTGAAGATCACGAGTTCAATACTTAAGGGCAACTGGTTCCATCCTCTACACTGTAACAAAAAAAAGGAAGAAGAAAAACTCATTTTAAACACTCTGTCAAGGTTCAACGGCGAGGTTAGATAACCAAATAGCTTATTTACGAGCTTGGAGACCAAAGGATTTTTTTTTCTGAAATTTTTAGACTAGATTAATGGGGACTTGCACTTCAGACACCAAGAGCGTTAGCTCAACGGTAAGATGCTCTAGCGCTGCTGGTGGGGAGTTTGACTCCCGGAGGGTGCATGCATGAGTATGTGTGTTAGACTTTGGCTTTCTTTTGTAACAAAAGAAAAACTTACACTTTAGATAAAGCCATGAAATCAACTTCATTTTCAGAGGTGTGCATCGAATTCGACCTAAGATTGCTGATTTTTAGATTCTTATAAAATTAGAATTATTTATCAAAAAGAGCATGCTCCTCTCTCTCACACACACATAGATGTTTTTTTTTGTTACAAGTGGAAGCCGAAGCCTAACACACACATGTTTACCTTCTGGGAGATGAACTCCCACCAGCAGCAACAGAGGTAGAGCGCCGTGACGTTGAGCTAATGCTCTCAGTGCACAGAGTTTGTTTTGGTGGAATGCACTGCACTTGAGTGCGTACAATCACTCCTCTAGATTAGTTGGCCCATAATGATTCGGATTATTAAAAATTCTCTCCCTCGTGGAGTACATTACATATTTTGAGTATATTGAACGTTTTGGGTCAAGTCAAGATGTGTCTGCAATCACAAATAAGTGAAGAAAGTTGGACATTTCTCGCCGTGCTGACCCTTCCACCATGTGATCGATCTCATCTAAAGTAGATGATGCCTAAAGGAAACTTTCTTTTTTTAGTTAAATGAAATTAGACCAACAGTGGAAAGCGAGGAAATGGTTTCTTTAATATATTAACTTTCATTAAGGATATATTGACAGTTCATGAGGCAGACAACAATACAGATCAGTTGTTTCCCACTTTAGTATCAGTTTTAGCTTTCTTACTCACAAGAACGGCTTCTCTTAGTTTTATAATAGGTTCTATTACAGTCATTCACCTTTATATATATATATATATATATATATATATATATATATATATATATATATATATATATATATATATATATATATATATATATATATATAGAGAGAGAGAGAGAGAGAGAGAGAGAAAGTAATACTTTTTTTAGTCTCTTAAAAATTTTGAAATTACACTATCTCATTCAAATGCAATGGATGAGCATGAGTAAACACTTATTAGAATGGGAATATATATACATATATACATATATATATACATATATACATATATATATACATATATATACATATATATATATATATATATATATATGGAGAGAAAGGATAGTCCATGCACATTCTTCCATACTAAAATCTTCTTAAAGATCTCAACTATTCGATCTTTAAGATTAATGATTGAGATATTTAAAGCAAAATAATACAAGTGGTGTATTTGATGCACTATGATACTTTTGATTTTTAAAATTTAAATTTCCATCATTAATCTCTCTAATCAAATGGTTGAGATCTTATCATATTCTCTCTCTAGCATGAGTAAAATCTTGGGTGTTGCCGGCGTATCTACATTGACCGAATGAGTATGTGCCTACGATGCATGGTTCGCTCGATGCCTGAAGAGTTCCTTGGGCTATTCGGCATAACCCAAGATAATTTCTATATCCGAGATCTGACCCCATTGAAAGGTAGAGTAATCTCTCGAGTTATAAGTGCAAAAAGAAGGTGCAAGTATCTAGTTTCATGATGAAGCATGCTTTAGAAATGTTAATGGCAAAAGGTCAGTCAGCTTTAAAAACAACTGATAATGATTAACAGCACAACATCCTTCTAATTTATTTTTCTTTTTCTTTTCTTATGATCCTGGCATGCATGTGCTGAGAGAGAGAGAATATTGTTATACTAACCTCAATAAGGATTGATGCATTAAGGTATCTTTAGGATGCCATGATCTCTCTCTCTCTCTCTCTCTCTCTCTCTCTCTCCACACACACACACATATATATATAACTGTTTTGACAGAGAAGTTCCAAATGCATCCCTAATACACTATCTTTTGACTTATATGATCAGGTTGTTTGAACCAAATGCTAAGAAAGTTAACTACTAAACCCTTCTAAATCCAATCTACTTGCTTACAACAATGCGTAAGTAGTATCTTTTATTGCCAAAATAATGTGGAAATAGTTGATTCCATTATAGACAAAGATCACGTTTATACAATTATTCTTGCAAAAATGCTCTTTATGCTGTATATTTTTACTATAGAGTTCATTATACTTAGGGGTTTACACATACACAGATCCTACAACTTATAACACATACTTGTTCATGTTTACTCTTTACTTTTGAGGTATTTGTGAACAAGTACCTTTATAATTTTTGTAAATGATACTCTTTCTGAGAAATAATAACTGGGCATGAGTATACATATGTTAAAAATTGAAGGATCCAATTTTTCATAGACACTCACACACACACATATATATAAAACCAAAATCCTATCCATCATTAACTTATTCATGTCGACTCAATCCTTTTCAGTGGCAAGAATATAACTGAAAAATATGAGTTTTTGAAAAAGAATGTAGGACAATTTTATTATACTCATGTCTCAAAAAGTAATTGTCGAACATGAATAATGTCAGTGATGAATATATATAGTTTTAGGCTTGTTATCAAGCCCCTGGGAGGCACCATGGTGCAAATCTTCGGTTTTTTTCTCAGCCACATAGGCTGAAAATGGGGGCATCTTGACATTTTGTATGTGTCCGTTTGTTAGTAGAAGCTTTACAACTTTTACCAGTAAAAAGGGTATGTTTGTGCCATAGAGATCTAACGGGGATTGCATTCACGTGGAACCCCTACCACAAAAAATGATGCACTCAGAGAACCAATTAAAAGTTAAGCTAACTTCATGTTCACCGAAATCACTAAAGAAGTTCTATCTGAAGGACAGAACCACGCTCATAAAGGCGAACTCAAATCTCAATGTCCCCTGCCGACTTGATTAATTAAACCATAGAGCATAGGGTGTGATGATGAGCACACCTAAGCATCATAAAAGTTCGATCCGTGCACCGAGCAAAGGCTCCAGTGGCGGATCTACATTAAGACTAGATGGTGCGACACCCCAAACTTTAAAAACCAATGAAAAAGTTAAAGGCAAGGTCAAATCCATGACTACCATACATAATTCCTCGCCCTCCTCCCTTAAAAAAAATCTAGATCCATTACTGATTAGGGGGTTAACCTCCAAGTTGAAAGTCACGAGTTCGATACTTACGGCATGCAGCTGGCTTCGGCTTCCACATTGTGTCGAGAAAGAAAAATAAAAGTTCGATGCATGAGGCTCCAGGAAGCTTGCTTTGTAGTTAACCTGTCAAAGAAAAGAGGCCGCTACCATCATTAAAATACAGCAAGGGTCATATGGGCTACTGAATAAAATGATTGATTATGGCACCTTTTCATGAGTCACGAGTGAGATAAAGCCATAATCCCCTCGACTAATTAAGCTCAAGGGCCACAAGATGGAAACCTTTGCCTACGTTGAGATTCCTGCATTAGGTGGTGTTCACCAGGGGTTCACACAAGGTTTTTCAAATTCAAAGGCTGTTCTTATAGCCATTAACAACTCCACCAGAAGGTCCTCTAATTTGTTGCCTCTGATTAGGGGAATTCTTCGGTGGATGAGGAAGACTGACAGGCAGTCATACTAGAGACGGGGAAACTCGCCGGTAAACTTTAGTCTAACTTAGATATGTTTGGTTCCGGTAAACTGAAAACGGTAGCTAAAAGCTGTCAGTTGTTTGTCAGGTTACTGTACTAAAACCATTGTTTTTCTTAAAAATTCAAAAAAGAAAACTAATGAAAGAAGAGAGAATGGGACATGGGTAGTGTAACCAACCTACCCTCTTGATGCTTGTTTCCTGGTGGATCCTCTCAGTAAAGTAGTACATTTTTTTGTTGTTGCAAGAGGAGGTCATACGCATTACTTTAAAAAATGCTTCGAAATATTCACACGACTAGCAAAAGCTTGCCTGGCTAGGAGGCCGGTCTACAAGTTGAAAGTCACGAGTTCAATACCCAGAGTGTGCATGTGGCTTCGGCCTCATTATTGTAAAACAAGATACTGCAAAATATTTGCTGTGGGGTTCTAGTATGCAATTGCATCAGCTCCAAGTAGAAGGAGAAGAGAGTTGTGTTGGTCTAGCCGGCTCAGGCAAGAGTCGTGTTCATTTCTTCGAACCTCTGCATTCTTGTTCAAGTGGAAGCTCGGAAGGCTCTTAGGTTGACTTGATTCAATGATAATCTCTAAAAGAATATTTACGCGGATTTATTTTCCGGCAGAATGGTAATGAAATTTGATTCCACTATGTATCAAGTGATCGAACACTTGGCGTTCAAGTGAAAGTATCAAAGATAAGGGTCACAAACTCATGTTTTGGAGTCATGTTCATATCAAAGCAGGTCAACCCAAATAAAACCCATTTGAGCATGAACATGACTCATTGGGCGTGTCCAATTAAGGCGACCATTTGCCAGCAATTTCATGTTATGAGGTATTTTTCGTGGTTTGTCAAAATGGGTCAACCAAACATGACTTTGATTATCTTTAGTGTCACTCTGAGTCGACATGTATACATACTTTTCGGTTGTGTTGCGAGTATTGTAAGGCATATGTAGCATATATATTATAAGATTAACTACGTAATTATAGAGTTCATAAGATGATCCCCCCCATATCTACATGTCTAAAACAATGACAGAGGAAAGAGAAGAGGGAACCCCACAAGGCCAAGACACGAGAAGGCAGAAATGAGAGTGACGCCCAGCAAGACGAACCAATCCAGGCGACCACGTAAAACTTATCATGCATGATGATGGTGCTGGTGTTGCAGGTGGAGGAGGCGGGAGTAAGCGCCTTCCGGCCGAGAGATGAGCTCAGCATGGCTGCCGTGCTCGACCACCCTGCCGTCTTGCATGACCGCAATGCTATCCACAGCCCGGATCGTCGATAACCGATGTGCCACGATGACCGTCGTCCTACCCTTCATTAGCCTGTCCAATGCCTCCTGCAGCACATGCTCTGACTCTGCATCTAGTGCACTAGTTGCCTCATCTAAGAGCAGCACCGTTGGATTCTTGAGCACTGCTCGTGCAATTGCGATTCTCTGCTTCTGCCCGCCGGAAAGTTGCACGCCTCGCTCTCCGACTGCAGTCTTGTATCCATCAGGCAGACCACTGATGAATCCGTGAGCATTGGCGGCCTTTGCCGCTTCTATCACCTCTGCCTCTGTGGCTCCGTCCTTGCCATAACAAATGTTGTCATGAATGCTGGCTGCAAAGAGTGCAGGTTCTTGCTGCACTAGCCCGATCTTCAGGCGCAATGATTTAAGATTGAGGCGACGGATGTCCTTCCCGTCGATCATGACCTTTCCGGCAATCGGATCATAGAAACGCTCAATGAGTGCAACCACCGAACTCTTGCCAGATCCACTAGCACCAACAAGAGCTTGGCTATGGCCAGCTCGGATCCGGAGATTAAGATCCTTAAAGATGATTAGTTCTGGCCTTGATGGGTACGCGAAATCAACGTGCCGGAACTCAATTTCACCTCTTATTTCATCAACAGCCTCGGCATCGGGCTCGTCCGGATCAATCCTTGTTTGGCGATCAAGGACCGCAAAGACGGAGCTGACAGCCTCACCACCCTTGATAATCTCAGGAGCAAGACTCACAGTCTCGGCAACAGAATTGGCCGTGACAACAAGCACGACGAAGACCTTGATGACCTTGGAGAAGGTGGAGGAGCCATGCTGCACCAGCTTGACGCCATACCAGAGGATGAGAGCCTCTGAAGCATAGAGACAGAGTTGGGAAATGCCGAAGAGGGAGCCAGACAGCTGGCTGCGCCGGAGGCTGCGGCGCTGAGGCAACCTGAGCTCATGACGGAAGAGAGAAAGAATCTTGTCTTGGGCATTGAAGGCCGCAACGGTTCGGATGTTGCTCACACCCTCTCCCGCAACCATGCTAGCTTTGGCATGGGCTTTAGCAGTGTCCCCAGCAAAACCTTTCAGTGACAGTTGCTGCAGCAGTATGGAAGAGTCAGCAAAAAACACAGAGAGAGACCAAACAAGGGGAGGGACACTGATTGGCAAAAGGAGGCCACCTTTGCAAGTGAGAACAAAGATGGGGGATGCCCACGTAAAAGGACCAAGGACAAACAGAGGACAAGCCTGTGGCTTTCCTCAGGGTGGCCCCAGACACCCTCACATGACAAGCCCGACTCAAGTGACAGTGAAAGCTAAAAGAAAACATTAAAATATGCTACAAGACAAACGATCACGGGAAGAGGGACACTGAGCCCCTCACATGGCCACCAAATAATTCAGACCAATCAAAGCAGAAGAACAGTATACGTGAAACCTACCTCATGGAGTCTAGTGGTCCAACAACAATGTACTTCCCTCACAACTCTCGCATTATCCGGTACCAAACTATCATCACAAGTCATTAAGCACATTTCCATGATATATATAAGTGTGTGTGCGCGCGGGCGTGTTTGTGTGTCGAACGATGAATGGTTGTGTGTATATATATAAGTGTGTGTGCGCGGGCGTGTTTGTGTGTCGAACGATGAATGGTTGTGTGTATATATATAAGTGTGTGT